>JASPKZ010000690.1:0-41070 GCA_030220185.1 Diploptera punctata | reverse complement strand
AGTCAGCACGGGATATTTCTAAAAATAATTACGATAAAACTTTATAATTATTTTTCTTTGTTACTTATTCACCTAAACATAAAAGCAAATTTAATTAATTTATGTTGTAAGCAGCGCACCGTCGGGTATTACCTAGTTACATTCATCAATTATATTTGTCAGT
This sequence comes from Diploptera punctata, assembly GCA_030220185.1. Taxonomy (NCBI): domain Eukaryota; kingdom Metazoa; phylum Arthropoda; class Insecta; order Blattodea; family Blaberidae; genus Diploptera; species Diploptera punctata. The sequence goes on along the minus strand of JASPKZ010000690.1, from coordinate 40,907 downwards.
TTTTGAATTTTAAAGTTCAGCAGATAAGGAATCAGCTCTTGTTTTTTTTAATAATACAATTTTATATCGTAACCAATGGTTTAGGTCACTAAGTAGGACGCTGGTTTTGTAATTTTTCTTTCATTGGGTTACAACCTCAATAGTAGATTCCTTCGAATTCCCTAATTTACAATTATACGGCCATTATGTGAATAAATTTGAGAGAAAAAAAATTGTTTTATTTTTGTATGATTGCGGGAAGTTACACGGATTAGACTGCTTAAACATTCGGGAAAATAAATTCAAATAACTGTATATTGCAGGTTAGGCCTGGACAGACTTCGTTGTGTATTTGAACAAAAAAGGTGGTGGATATAGAACGCTTCTGCTGTTCAAACTCTATATATAGGTACATCATTGGTGAAATTCTTCTATACAGATAGAAACGTTTCTAGAAGCTTTCAGCTCCAAGGATGAGAAGGGGAACGAGTTTTCTGGTTGTGACAAAAATATCTTCAGGGAGGTTATAGGAAAATCCTCTTGTTGAATCTGGTAACCAATGTTAACAAAAATATGGGAACTGTTACCAGAAATGATAATGATAATGCATCCAAACTAGAGTTTCATAGTATTAGAGAAAAAATGTCATTCATATCAAGATTTTAAAAAAAGTATCATTACTCACTTCTAACGATATTTTTTTTTTTACCATTACTGACTTCTAGCAGCGTTACTAGAAAACTCCATGACGCAACAGACCTTAGAAAGCCCTTTTCGGCTGCTGGCATCACACGCATGTGTTAATACAAAGTGGGTAGACGATCGTTCATGTGGTCAGCAGTCGGATTCCCCCAGCGTTATATAAATGATAATTATACATTTGTTCTTGCTTTTAATGTCAGAGTAACATTATTCAAGTGAATTCCGCCTAATTCAATGAAAAAATTTATACCTGTAACATTTTAAATTATCTCGTAAAGCATATATATATATATATTATTATTATGGTATGATAAGAAAAATAAATGCCCTGGACGGGATTCGAACCCGGATTGGATCGCATGATTAGGTTAAGGGATTATCAACGCTTGATGTACATAGACCGACTCAGAGATCCGGGTTCGAATCCCGTCCAGGATTATTTTCTTATCATACCAATTAAGCTTGCATTGCTCAATGTTAACATTAATTATAACATTATAATGTGTGTATATAACATAAAAGGAAAATGGAGTTGAAAAGAAGAATAACTCTCCGGAGAAATTTTTTGGAGTTTAAATTTAATACTCTCGACAAACTACTAGTGCTACACATAAGATTAGATTTTGAAATCTTGAAGACATGTGTTATTTCTGTACTTATCATAATATGGTCAGAACATTATTCCAAAAAGTAACTGAAATAACCATATATTCTTTATGACAGAATTTAGAAACAATTATTGTAATTAGTTTAGACCAATTTATTTTGTATTTATTTACTTACCCTAATAAAATAATTCTCCAGATTGTTAAAAAGTTTATATAAATTTGTTATTTTAAGATTTATTTTTATAATGTTTTAAAAATGAGTTGGACATTTCTAGAAAGGCCAGGAAATCCCGGGAGATAAAAATCAGTCAAAGGAAAAAAAAGGAAACGGGAAGAGTAGTAATAATCATCAACCTAAAGGACCAATTAATAGTGAATAAACCTAAAAGAAGTTGGAAAAGGAACGCAGGAATCTGTGGTAAACAGTTCCCAGTTTTTCTGTGGTGAAAGAAGGAAAACCTTGATGAGAACAGTTTCAGGAAATATAGGTATTTGTTACGAACTAGAAATGTAAAAATGAATGTCGAGGAATTAATTGGTCGGGTTAACAATATTAATACAATAATGATAATACAGTTCTAGAAATTATGTTGTGCCATTTATTCAGATTCATAGCACATACATTATTACTGGAAATAGAAAGTAGTATTCTTTACGAAAACTGAAATGAAATTAAAGCGACAAACGAGGATGCAAAAATTAATCCTCTGCTCGGGAAAGAAAAAAGGTAAAAAGAACGCCTATAGGTCCTTAATATATATATATATAAATATATATATATATATATGATATATATATCTATAATATATATATATCATATATGATTAAGAACACTTTATTGGATGTTCCGCGTCATGGATTCAGAGCGGCATCTGGCACTGACTCCGACGCATTTCCTTTGAAATGGCATGTGAGAACTTCCTCTGGTTTATAAGAATTATTAGAAAATTTTTTAAAACATTTATGTAGCCCTATAGGTAGTTAGGTTAATAGCTTCCGATACCAGAATTTTAAATGTTAAAACAGATAAACTTGACCAGATTAATAAGGGCTTCCCATTCTTGATGGGATACGAGGTAGGATTGCTAGGCAGTCTCAGTTGGTATTGATCATTGGGAGTGCATCTCTATTGGTGAGGGAGGACCGCCATTTATACTTTGTGACCACTGTTATAACAATTATTTTAACATACTGTACTAGTATTTGAGGGAAATAGTCTTCCCAGAATTAACCCTAATTTTTTAGCTTGCTTTAATACTTCCCGAAAAGTTAGATTTATTTACTTTCGGCTTTGTTTTTGCTGCTGCGTTGGCGTCTTACCGGCCAAACTTCCAAAGAATACGATCTTGAGAATCTCCAAAGTATACCCTTTCTTGCATTGTTCCTTGTTTCCTTCAATGTTAACTTTGGTTCTTTTTTCATTTTCTGGTCGGTTGCCACTGACCGTTTTGTTCGGTCATCGGTCATATTTATTCTTAAATATCTCCTACTATTACTGGCACAATCGAAACCATAGGTTCATGGCCGAGCGGACATATGCTCCCATATATCCCTATTATGACTAATATTTTTCAAAACATCCCTGTATAATCTATTCCCTCAAATCAAGTTATGTATTCTCCCGCTCATTCTTGGTACCCAACTGGGCGTTTTCCCTCTGGGATAATCCTATGAGTTATTAAAATAATTATTGAAATAATGAATAAAAATAAATGTTTGGCTTTATAATATTTTTATTTTGGAGGAAGGGGGACTCTATTATTGGTTAATATTCTTAGGGGAATAAATCAATGGTGACAATATAATAATTTTTCCTACAAGAGCTTCATGCACCTCTTTTATCCCATTCGGGCAGATGTTCGCCCCCCAGTGTGTCTACGAGACATTAACTGTCTTATTAATCTGGCTTCTATAAAGACCATGTAGTTCACGTTTCTAAATATGTCGTTTTCTTCATACGGTTAGGGCTATTTGCTAGCTCTTCGGGTTATTCTTTTCAATTCTTTCAATATGGTTTTTTTGCTTCCTTTGTTTCTAATACCTTACTTGTGACTGTTGTAATTTTGGTTTCTGGTATTGTCGGCGTAAATAATCCATTTCTAGAGCTATAGTCATTCTGTCGTACTTAGGATGTTCATACCTCACTTTATTATTGCACAGATTCCACCAATGTTTTACCAATATATTTTTTTGTGTTTCTAAGATCCCATTATCCCACTATATAAATTTAACCAATTATATTATTTGTACTCAATTCAATTCTTGTTTAGACTAATATTCCTGCACATTTAAATATTATGAATGCTCTAACATTATTGACCAACGTGGATTTTAAAATGAAGCCATAATCTGTTGACGGGTCAAGAGGAAAACATCAATATGTCATAACAACCTACAATTATTACTCGCAGACAGAGGCCTATAATATCGGCGGATACTGAATTTTTAGTATTCTATTTGGTGCAAGAGAGACCATTACGTAATGTTGTGAATGTTTTAACCATTTTTTTTCATTTTGAAATAATTTGAATCGCCATATTTAATAATGCCGTCAAATTCTAGAAATCGTTACAGAGATTGATTTTCACTGAAAGTCTACGAATAATTTACTAATTTCAATATATTTTTAAATTTGATTCTCCAATTTTAACAGCTATTTTGAATTCACTTGTTGCATGCTATTGTTTAGACAATTCTTACTAGGAGGGTACATAATTATAATGATAATGATAAATAATAAACTAATAATAATAATAATATAATAGTAAAATAATAATAATAATATAATATAATAATAATAATAAAATAATAATAATACTAATAATAATAATACTATAATACTGAATATCATCATCATCAAGTCCATTTACGAATTTTACAAAACACCTCCCGAAGCTTTGGGGATGTCCCGTGTTCTTCTTCCTGCAGGTTGATAGCTTAATATTTGTTTGGGTATCTGTGTCTTTCATCGAGGAACTTTTTTCGAAATTTGTTTTTCAAAGGGTTCCTGTTTAATTCTTCTAAGACGTCTCTTTTTATGATCTAGTCGTGTGTATCTGCAGTCATCCGAAGATATCTAATTTCGGCGCTCGAGTCTCTTATATCTCTGTTCAATGCCCATACTTCGGTACCATACAAAATGTGGACGAGCTGTTGTTTTTATAATAAATTATAATAATACTAATATATAATAATAATAATACTGTAATAATTAAACTTTTTTTGGAACTGGCGAGTGACTAGACTGAATGAAGTAGATAATAAAAAAAAATAATAATCGTTTCTCCAGTCAAAAAATTACTGATCAAGTTACCTTTTCAATTTCTATTTTTAACATAAATTCGGATTGTTTTAATTTTTTTTCAAATGTTTGCCCCCAGTTCAGTTTGTCTTTCACCCAACACTTCTGGTATTACTCTCCTGGCATGGCGTTAATTGTAACCACTTCCTGGAGGTTGGGGCGCTGGAAGGCGAGGTTCGTTGCCCCGAGATATGATGGGGTGTGATGATCGTGGTGTGCCAGTGGAGTCCTTTAATCCTAAGCTAATATAAAATGAATGCAATGATGATGATTGCGATGCCATCTTTTATGATTTCGGGGACCCGTTTGGGCCTTAAAGTTTCCCTGAAATTTGTCTAAGGTGAGGAAAAACCCGATAAAAAACCTCACCCAAAAAACTCTCCCGACCGGGATCGACCCGGCCCGCTGCATGACAAGGCGGCAGCTACCTCGAGAGAACAGCGGGTGGCCAATTGTTATTTTTAAAATTGTATATCAAAAAATTATCTTGGTTGATGGTACCTATGTATATTATGAAACAATCATGATGTCTTGTGAAAATAAATCGAACCCAAGGAGATTGAAACGTCGATTTAATAAATTCATTTTTTACTGAGGATAACGATTAAATATTATATTATTATATTATTAAAATAATAATATAATAAGAAGAATAAAAAATAAACTTTATTTATCTGGCAGAGTTGTTAAGCCATAAGGCCCTTCTCTTCCCACGAAACAGCACAATACAAAATAAATAATCGACAAATATAGATATTACAATATCCTAATATAAAACAGTAAAGATACAATAAATGTAGCAAGTAAACTGTCATGTACAAAAACATTTTAGAGTGGGCGATAGGAACAAAGAAGGCGAAGAGGAAGAAGAAGGAAGAAGAAGGAAGAAGAAGAAGAAGCAGACGATAGAGAAGAAGAAGAGAAAGAGGAGACAGGATGACGGGAAAGGAGAGGAAGAAGAGGGGAGGAGGAAGAGAAGAGGAGGGGAAGAGACGAGGAGAGGAGGAGAGGAAGAAGAAGAGAGGAGGAGGAAGGAGGAGGAAGTAAGACGAGGAGGAGGAGGAGTGAGGAAGAAGAAGAGGAGGAGGGAGGAGGAGGAGGAAGAAGAGAGGAGGAGGAGAGTAGGAGGAAGCAGAGAGGAGGAGGAGGCGGAGGAGGCAGGAAGAAGAGAGGAGAGGAGGATGAGGAGGAAGAAGAAGGGAGGAGAGGAGGGGAGAAGAAGAGGAGGAGGAGGAGGGAGGAAGAAGAAGAGGAGGAGGAGGAATAAGAGAAGAGAGGAGGAGGAAGAAGAAGAGGAGGAGGAGGACGAAGAGGAGGAGGAGGAGGGAAGAGGAGGAGGAGTAGGAAGAGAGTAGTATGAGAAAGAGGATATGAGGAGGCGGAGTATTGAATAAGATTCGGATGAGGAATGAAGAGGGAGGACGGAGGAAAGAGGAGGAGTATGATGATGGAGTTTAGGAGTAGTAGATTAGGGGAGTATGAGTATGATGAGTATTAGTAGTAGGAGGTGATAATTATTATTATTATTTAGTAATATTATTATTATTATTATTATTATTATTATATTATTATTATTATTATTATTAACTACTATCAAGGAATAAATACGTAACGAACATATTAATATGAATGAAGTAAGTATACAGGTAGATAATATTTTATTTTATGACGATCTTAAACTTCTAAGGTCTACAAAGTTGGGCGTTCAGAGACTAAACAAATTTGCCAGAGACATCTTAGTTCAGGCTCCAAGCTTGCTCAAATCGATAACATCTCTAAAGAGGGAATCAAGCAGAGAATTTTTACTCACTAAAAAAGTTTAAAGACTTAAATTCCATGTAAGTAAATAGAGCGAACTTTCAATTTAATAACTGAATCTAGAAGCTTAAAACTGCTGAAAGATTTGAGGATCCTATAGATTTTAAATCGTTGGTGGATTCCGCACTTGTAGTAACTATAATTTGAATCCGAAGATTTAGAGTGCATACCCGGATTTTTAAATGTATTTTAATGGCATATAAATCTTGAATAATGATATCGTCTAGGGAATATAAGCCACGGATTGCGTGTCGCTATATGGAGCACCTAAAAGACCCCACGCCTGAAATAAGGGGTCCTTTAGCTAATTTCTTAGTCATTCGCATTCAGCTTAGAATCGAAACTCCTAACATAAGACATAAGCTTTATTTTTAATTCGGTCTGTACACGTTTAGCAAATGTGACAACTTATTTTGACATTTAATATTTCGTTTGAATATATTATGTTTGGTACTTATATTTGAAGGGGGTACAGGGGTAAAAATCAGTTTGAGACCCAGAAATGTACGAGTAGGCCTACTTTTAGTTGTATAACATACATATTCCTAACCAGTAAGTTAAACTTTGTATGTAAATACAACACATTCACTACTTCGCTTCTAAATGATACCGCTTCCCATGGCGAATCTAATGAAAACTCAAACTCCATTTCGACAAAAAAGTCACTTACCTGGTTCTATCTCTGCGCCCATAACTTATTTTCTACAAGACTATATAACAGTGAGCTGCATGATCTTTCCCCAGTACCAACCATATCTGGGCGGAGTTCTCGTATCTGCGATCTGTACAGACTCCCGAAGGGAAACTAGCAAACCTCACATGAACCAGATAATAATAATAATAATAATAATAATAATAATAATAATAATAATAATAATAATAATAATAATAATAAATAATAATAATAAAATAAGTAACATAATAATAACAATAACGAAGATTTTATTATGGCATTCCAATAAGTGAAAGTTAGGTTGATTTAAAAGGTTAAAGTGTTCCCACTATAGTCCTTGGGGGGGTAGTAGGAGGTTAAGCTCTAACTAGTTTTAAACAATCGGTTCTTGATGTCAGCCCTGTGTGACGGCCGCCTTTACCCCAGAATAATAGTCTGGTACTCATTTTTGTTTAGAAGCTGAGTCGAACCCAGGGTCATAGTGCCGCCAGAAAGTTTGGTTCAGTTTATAATTCCTTACCCACCGTGACTCGAACTTCCGACTTGTGGCGTATTGCCTGAACCACTACGCTACGGAGCTCCCCCAAAATTAGGTTGATTAGAAAAGTAAAAGTTCAGTAATTAAAACATCTAGAGCCCATCTATGAGGACTTAAGATGGTTGGAGTCCTTATGGGGGAAGAAATTTGCTCATGGAATTTCAGCCAGTATGGGACCGGTGCTCACCCAACATGTGAGAAATTCGGGTAACTGCAATAAATAGTGGCTCCAGTTGAGAAAACTAGCTGTAACTGCTGGGGGGCCGACATGCTATTCACATGCCAATCCCTACACTGACTAGACGATTGCCTACCTCTGTGATTAAGCACATATGGATGTGAGACCAGCAGCCGGATGGTAAGCCAAGTGTCTTCTAGGTCTGTCGCACCATGGAGTTAAAGCTTTATTAAACATCAGGTGTGATTATTGAAAAGATATTTATGAAATTTTGTTAACTTGCTAGAACAGAGTACTGGTTAATAACATGTACCTAGTTTAATAAGAATATCCATCCATCCATAGTTATTCTGCCCGAGCGCAGGTCTTTCACTGCAATCATAGAAATTTCACGCTATGTTTTGCAGCTTTTCTAGGGAATATAGAACATTGATTTCTCTCTCTTCTCTCCTCTCTCTCTCTCTCTCTCTCTCTCTCTATATATTATATATATATATATATATATATATATATAAGGTAAGGATATCCCATTACAGGCCTCAAGAGGCCCTTGGGGTAGTGGGAGGTTAGGGCTCCCACTTTTCTGGACAATCGGCACTTGATGTCAGCCGGGTTGTCAGTCCTGCGTGACGGCCGTCTTTACCCCCAGAACAAGTGTCTGGTACTCATTTCCGTTAGAGGCTGAGTCGACCCCAGGGCCATAGTGCCGCCAGAAGGTTTGAGGCAGTTTAAAAATCCTGACCCTACCGGGACTCGAACCCTCGACCTTCCGGCTTGTAGCGCAGTGCCTTACCACTACGCTACGGCGTGCCCCATACATATATATATATATATATACATATACATTAGATAGATTTGATCATTATTAAATTCATCAGCGAAAAGGTTAAAATGAAAGGTTTACTTAATTTTTGTGCGTGGGAAAACATAATAAAAGTAGCTATCCCCAAACCACGTTTTCAGTTGTAAAATAAACACATTGCAGACTTGTCAAATTAAAGGATTTTTTTTATTATATGGTTTACAGTGAAGAATGGCCAAAGCCACGCCTGATTTCCCAGTGGATTCCATTCTGATCAAGTTAAGCATATTGCCTTGCGATTAAGCTTTACAAATATGAAATTTACTTTCTCTTCAAACAATGAAAATCTGTTGGACATTTAAAGAAATCCTTGTGAGTAAATATTAAATTCCCTTTCTGCACCACAAATAAAAAAAATCTTAATAAAATCTAATTTCTTTTATTTTATAAATAAGCAACATAAAATTGAATTCTCGTTGTGGATTTTCATTTTATAGAAAAAGATAGAAATAATTAAAGTATTCATTTAATAATAAACTCTTTTTAAGCCCTAAACTCACATTTGTGTACGTTCATTTTATACACATATCTTCTTTTCGAGACACTAAAATTGTATAGTTCAGTTGCGGCAATAACAGTATATGGACTTTCTCGTAGTATATAATTTCATTAATACAGTGTAATTGTTTTTACACGCTTTATATTAGCTTGAACCTGTATCTATCTATCTATCTATCTATCTATCTATCTATCTATCTATCTATCTATGCAACGGAATCTTTAAACCAATTTTCACCCACTTAAAATTATTGGATCGACTTGAAACTTTGTATACTTGTAAAGGACCCGTGACAAATACAATAAGTTCATATTTATTTTCTAAAATCCTGGCTAGAATCATCAGAAACCAAAAAAAAAAAAAAAAATGAAAACTGGTATAATAGGTTGCGAACTTGTCGACTTTTTTAGTCAATCGTTGTAAGAGCTCAGTTGGTAGAGCGTTGAGCTGTAGTGGATTGTGATTCCAGTAATCCATAGGTCGCTTGTTCAAATCCGGCTGGGAGGATTTTTTTTAGAAGAGTATTACGTTTAGCTCATACTACAATAGTATCGAATTTAAAGATATTTACATTTTTATCTTATTCTGTAAAATATTAAAACTAAAAATAAAAAATAAATAATAGTTTTAAAAAACTAAAACAACACGCTTTATTAGAAAACCGAATTAAAAAATGAAAAATAATTTGAATTTCCAACACGCTTGGGATAAAATTAAAGTGGTCAACAAAAAAATCATCTCCAACACATACAGAATAAAAGTAGAGTTATCAACAAAAATAAAATAATTTTACCATCAAAAGCGTGGGGTGCTTTTTATGATTTTTTACATTTTCTTCTTAGAGACTTTACTTTTACCAATATCTGTTTATTATCAAATATATTAATTGCTATAGAACACCCCACGCTTTTGATGGTAAAATTATTTCTTTTTGTTGATAACTCTAGTTTTATTCTGTATGTGTTGGAGATGATATTTTTGTTGACCCCTTTAATTTTATCCCAAGCGTGTTGGAAATTAAAATTATTTTTCATTTTTTAGTTCGATTTTCTAATAAAGCGTGTTGTTTTAGTTTTTTAAAACTGTTATTTTTAGTATGTAGGCATATCATTTTATAGAATGTTAGGTTAGGTTAAAAAGTGCTCGATATATGTCTTACTTAGTTTCCACACCATACATTGATAATACGGTAACTGTTTTGAATAATGTTTAAACAAATAATGATGATTGGTTCTAACAAAAGACACAAAACAATAGTTCACTGGTATTTATAGTATGACTGAAGAAGATAAAAATTAATTTCAAAAGAATTTTACATTATTGTAAATAAAAGTGATAAAATATGATATTTTACTAAGAACTAATGATAAAACTTAATCTTGGATTACAATTGTTGTAATGTTGGCGCCAATTATAACAAATTTTCTGGAACAAATTAAATATACATGGTTAATTAAATATTTTTGTATTAAACATATGCTAAGTATGCGTATTAATAGAATTCATAATTCAATTCCGTTGAGATGAATTGTCATGATGTAAAATATTAAAATAAATAAATACAATGGCAGGTGTCGAGGAATTTGTAAATTAAAAAACCATCTTCGAAGAAGAATTACATATATTATGCAGGTTGATTAAACTTGGCTGACAATTTATAAAAATCGAGAAATATGACAAATTTTCAATTTATTAGAGACATTTTAACAAATTTAACCAAACATCTAAAAACATGTCAAATATGACGTTTAAGACACGGTAAAAAAACACTAAAGATATATATATACAAATAAATTTATATTTACTTCGTTAAAACTTAAATAAAATAAGAAAATGACATGTCAGAGGAATCCGCCCTACTCATGACTCTGACAATCAACTTTAACAACATAATGTTATTGTCCTCCAAAAATAGGATATCAAAAATGTTTGTGCATCATACACTAAAATGTATTTACAAAGGGAGATGTAAGCTAAATCAATATAATGGGTTCATACCCCATATATAGAGGAAGACACCTCTGTTCTCTAATTTCTGTTGAATTTAAAATATTTAAAACTGTTATTCTCCTAGATATATAGTGTTCTTCATTTATAACCTAACGGGCACTCGGGGTTTCGCCTCTAGCAAGAGCCGGGGAGAGGTGAAACGTCCGCGTCATGTGCCCGTTAGTTTATAAATGAAGAATTCTGCATCATATCATCCATGCAAGTATTAGGCCGTGTGGCCTGTTACGGTCTCAAAGAGGAGTTTTCTATCCAGCACTTTTTTGACGTCCCAGCGATCTTTTGCCTAGGGGGCAGTAACGAAGCATGGCTTTTGGAATTCTATGAGATGGCATTCGTTGAAGATGGGCTTTCCAGTTGTTCTGGTAGTCTTGTATATGGTAAAGTATAGGTTCTTATCCAACTCTTCCATAATTTCCTTATTTCTTTTATGGTCCCACTTTGTATAGCCCGCTGGACGGTGCATAAATATCATCTCATTTGCTGTCAGTCGGCTTTCATCTCTTCTTCGTATTGTCCATGCTTCACTACCATATCTTAATACTGGTCTTGCTGTATTATACGTAAACGAAATATGGGCCCTTACTTTAAGGGAGGAGAAAAGATTCCGAGTATTTGAAAATAAAGTTCTTATGAACCATTTTGGACCAAAGAGAGATGAACGGACAGGCAAATCGATAAGACTACATAACAGTTAATCATATGATCTTTATAGATATATTTATATCTGCAGGAAACAAGATATAATAAGAATAGTCAAGTTTCATAGACTACGATGACCAGCACATGACACGAATGAGGAATGAAAGAAGGATACGGAAGCTTCTTGTAGGAAAACAAAAGGTAAAACGCCCAGTTGGTAGACCAAGAATGAGGTGGGAGAATAACTTTAATCATGATGTGAAGAAAGTGGATTACTCAGGGGATGACTGGTAAACATATCCGCTCGGCCATGAACCTATGAATTCAATAGTGCCAGTGAATTACTTATTTGCTTTTTCATATATATCTATGTGTGTCCAAAGAGAATTCATCATACTGTGATCATATGTTTGAATTTTAATATTTTATTATACACAATGACGAGCTCTGATCAAGTGAAATATCCTGTTTTATAACAATAGATTATCATATGGCGCACTGATAGAAATTATTAACAAATGTCACTGATGTTAATTTTGTAAATTCTGTACATTAACATGCAACAATCCATTTATATCACATTTTTTAACTAGATGAAATTATTAATATTTAAAAACAGTAGTCGTTTATTTGGTTCGTAAAATTATTCATGAACCAGGAAACATGATTATGCGTTATTTTCGGTTTGCAAATAGCAACTGGTGCCTTGCACTGATTAATATTGTTTGCAATTTCGATTAAACAGAGTTTACAGAAAACAAAAAATGATACTTTCACTTTAAATTCATTAATAATTCATTGTATTAAATGTATGCAGTTAGCTTTAAATTTATTATTAGTCCACTATTTGGTTATTCTGATAAATTATTCATTTAAAAAATATACGACAAGCGAACTAAAGCGTTTTGTTCTGTTTTTGTGGATTTACGTGAAAAATCACATGTAATAATAATAATAATAATAATAATAATAATAATAATAATAATAATAATAATAATGCACAAATGAAAAAAAAATACTCGCCACTGAAATGGACTACTGGAGACGTGCTGCAAGAATATCCAGGAAGGATAAAATCAGAAATTCATATATAAAAGAAAAAATGCAGGTACACTATTCAATATTAGAGTTTATAAAGAAGAAATAATTAAATTGGTACGGACACATTAGAAGGATGAAAGAAGGAAGACTACCTAAGATAATCATGGATTGGGAACCACAGGGAAGGAAACAGAAGGGTTGACCAAATATTACGTGGATTCAGGGAATTAATGAAACTAAGAGGGAATGTGAAATAGAAGAAGATATATGGATGAACAGACAAGAATGGAAAAATGTGTTGAAACAAGTGTGTAGTAACTGTGAACATGGGTACCGGAAAAATGTATATTCATTGTAAAAGCCGCAATAATAAATAATAATAATAATCCTTTTTTATTGAATCTCCAATAATATGAACCCTATTTCACCATCCGGTATGTTAGGGTTTTAGTTACAATAGAATTAATTATTTACACTAATTTAGAGTATGGTTAATTTCTAGCGTTACATAATAACGTAATATGAACAAATTAATTAATTAATTAATTAATTAACAAGCCCAAAAAAAATTAACTCAAAGTCTCTTAAAAATATGATGGATAAAGTAACACAGCTTTCTATAGCAACACTTCTTACATAAAATATTTGACAAAGGCAGTTGAAATCTATTACGGCAATAACCTAATTTTGTAATAAATTCATGTCTTTTGGAATAAAATGCGGGACACTCAAATAGCAGATGTGAGATAGTCTGGCTGGAGGTTTTGCAAATACAGGTATCTGTACCTATATCATTCCAATTTATGTCCAAATTTACCCTGTCCAGTCATAAATTGTGTATAATACAAAATTTGGTTCTACGTATTTGCACTTTATTCGGTTAAAAACAGTTGGCAAAAATATTGTTCTTGTCAAAGCAATAATAATAATAATAATAATAATAATAATAATAATAATAATAATAATAATAATAGTAATAATAGTAATAATAATAATAATAACACCTTTATTTTACCTTTCAAAGTTAATGTCCTAAGCCCTTGTCTACTAGAAAAAAATACTAAATTACAATAAAAAAATTCTTACAGGGCATATCTACAACACAATTACTATTTACAATATAGTTTGATTTAATAAATGTTTAACGGACGACGAACATATAAAATGTACAAGGTATGAAAGATAATAAAAAACTATTAATGACAATAGAATAAATTTAATTATCGGTAAAAATTAATTATCTAACAACAAATAATTGTTTAAAGCGTGTCTTAAGAAGTGTCAAGTGTGCGACAACACCGTATTTGATATATTTTATTTATATTTATTTTTTATTTAATTAGAGTGTTCTGCCCTAGGGCGATTATTCATTGCAATCATAGCATTTTCATGCTATTCTTTGCAGCTTTACTAAGGAATTATACGTATGGTAGCTTCCCGTTGCTTTCCACACCTTAGTTGATAAGGATGATTACGATAATGATGGCCAGATAATGTTCGGGGAACGTATGGGTCTCAAAGATTCCTGACATTTGTCTTACAGGCGAGAAAGAACCCCGAAAGAACCTCATCCAGGATGCTTGTCCGGACCGTTAATCGAACCCGGGCCGCTGGGTGATAAGGCAGCACGCTACCTCGAGACCACAGCGGTTCATTATATATATGTGACATAAGAAAAATAAGTTCTTTGACAGGGATTTGAACCCGGAATTCAGAACTGATACTTCAATGCGCTACCGATAACGCAACCGAAACAAATCTAATACAAACATTTATTTTTCTTTATACAGTATATATTCTCTATTGCGAGAGGTAGCAGGGACTCTGTCTCCACTGCCCTCTAGTAGCTCCTATAAAAAGTATGCAAATTAAAGAGAATTTTTACTTTATAGTAGCGACGCTTCTTTATTTCGATGTTACAAGTATTTTTTTACACTGAGAAATGCAAGCTTTAACATGGCGTGATAAGAAAAATAAATGCTTGGACGGGGATTTGAACCCGGACCTCTGAATTGATACTGAATTGATAAATGATTATAGCTAGTGTTTCTGTTACTTTAGCCCTGTTTGCACGTACTTTTCACATTAGAGGGCAAGTGACACGTGATTCTAATTCTCAGAGGAAATAAGAATGTGTCGTGTGGGGAGTGGAAAGATGTGATTGTAAATGAGTGTTAGGTGTACACGAAGACCAGGGTTTGGCAAGGAGAGCGCGGAGAGCGTGCGATCGATCTAGAGTGGCCCCAGCCGTCACGTGTTTCCCACCCCCATATATACACAGAGCTTCCGGTAGAATCCCCGGGAATAGCTGGAACGGCCACCTCTCTTCCTACCTCCAAGTCCTTATTCTCTCTCTCTTCTAATTATCATTAATTATAATATTTAACGACGCAAAATATAATCTCATACTCTTAATTGCATAGGCCTTACACATATCATTCAGCCGTCTCAGGGACGTGGTCTGTGAAGATCATGCCTTACACTACGGCAGCCTGGATTACGTATATTCCAGGCAGGATAGGCTTTTTATATCCCCGTGTCGAATATGGGTCTGTGTCTCTTGCCTTGTGCTATATTTGACACAATCTATATGTCTAATCACATATCCAAATAAACTTATAAATATGCACCTGTCTAATGCGAGGTTCTGGTTTACAATTATCTAATGGCCGCGGTGGACTAGTGGTTATATTCCTTGTCCCGAGGGTAATGGGTTCAAACCCGACCGGAGTCGATTTTTTTTTTTTTTTTGGATGGAGAAATTCAAGGGGCAAGTCCTCCGGAAGCGACTTTAAGCCGTGGGTCCCGATCTGAAGATTTTCAGGCTCCTAAAAGATCCATAAGCCTCGTTAAAGAGGCCTCTAATAAAATTTACGACCTCGTCATCCTACTAATATCTTAGTTGCCCGCTAGATGTCTCAATGGGTCGGTATTTTGACCGCATACCATTTATGACATTTATGGGCAAATAAGCGTAATTAAATTAAATTAGTCAAGTAAGTCCAAACAAAGGAGAAGATAAGGCTTAACATTGGGCTGTTATGTCATTGTAATAGTATAGAACATGATTGAATAATTTGTATATATAGCATTGAATCTTAAGAGACGAAGATCACTGGGCCGTCCTATGAAACGCTGAAGGGAAAATTTTCTATAGGATCGTAACAGGCCTTGGCCTAATACTTGGAAGGAAGAAGAAGAGGAATCTTAAGAGAGATGAACAGACGGGTGAATGGAGAAGACATCACAAGAGTGAACGACATGGTCTTTATAAGAAGCCAGATATAATAAGAATTGTTAAGTATTGTAGACTGCGATGGGCAGGACATATAGCATGAAAGGGGTATGAAAGGCGTGCATGGAAGCTTCTTGTAGGAATACCATAAGGAAAACGTCCAGTTGGTAGATCAAGAATGAAGTAGGAGAATAACTTTAACTATGATTTGAGGGAAGTAGATTATACAGAGAATGATTGGAAAACTTTAGCTCAGGATAGGGATGAATGGAGAGCTTATGTCCGCGCGACGATGAATCTACGGGTTCGATAGCTCCAGTTAGTTAGTTAGTTACTTAACATTAAATATTATTGTGAAGTTATATTTCACATTAGTCCACCGCTGTGGTCTCGAGGTAGCGTGCTGCCTTGTCACGCTGCGGGCCCGGGTTAGATCCTCGATCGGGACAGTTTTTCTGGGTGAGGTTTTTATCGGGGTTTTTCCTCATCTGTAAGACAAATGTCAAGAAAACTTTAAGGCCCAAACGGTCCCCGAAATCATATGGTCATCATCATCCTTCACCGGTATGGAAAGCAACGGGAAGCTACCACACCTACAATTCCCTAGTAAAGCTGCAAGCATAGCATGAAAATGCTATGATTGCAGTGAAGGACCTGCCTTCGGGCAGAATTACTATGGATGGATATTTCACATTGTAAGATATTAGAGAGAATAAAATGTTCCAAATAAAGCCTTACTAATATTTATAAAATATATTATATATAAAAATAAATAAACAAGTATGTATGAATCTTCTATCATGGCGTCCATAATTTTATCGCTGAGCACTTTTTTTATTAACAAGCATAAGGCTTGTCCCCTTAAACACCGGAATCCAAGCTCGCACATACCATGTACACTAGACAATCCACAAACAATTTTGCAGTTTCTGCATCTCCTGTATTCTTAAATAGTGAAAATTTATTTCTCAATCATTTTAAAAGATTATTATGAACTTCATTGAATCTTCATGGCGGGACATACCTGCAATGTCCTTGGCCTACCGGATGGCTACTGACCTTACTTAAAAATTTAAATTACACAATAGATACCTGATACCTCAGTCGTCCTCAACTTTAGGAAGGCTGTAAGATGAAGTACGTTCGGAGCAAATGATCCATCATCAGCATGTAGGGAGCACATGCTCCGGAAATACTTCATCTTACAGCCTTCATAAAGTTGAGGACGACTGTGATCTCAGGTATCTGTTTTGTAATTTAAATGTTACATAGTGACCTCAAGGGTGTTTCGTCATGATTTTTGAAAGTTTTGAACATGTTTCAAATACAAAGGGTAGGTGGTTAAAGCTAATATAGAGGTGATACACATTCAAAATATCGAGACGCCCAACCGTTATGGCGATTTTTTCATCCTGGAGCCACTATTTGACCCACGTCGAAGCCGAGTGATGCAGGCAAGAAATCTTGACGCAGAGCTAAGGGACTTGCGCTAATTCGAGTTCCCATGGGGGAAACATTTTTCTCATGGAATTTCGGTCAGTATGGCACCGGTGACCACCCAGCATCGTGAGGCATTTCGGTAGCTACAATAAGTAGCTACTCCAGGTTGAAAAGACCAGCTATAACGGCTGAGGGACCCGACATGCCGACCACATGTTACCCCTATACTGGCTCGATGATCGTCTACCTCTGTGATTAGTACATTTGGATGTGAGGCCAGCAGCCGGATGGTAGGACAAGGACCTTCTAGGCGTATCGCGCTTGGAGTTTTTTTAAACCTGTATTTACTCCAGATAGCCAAATTATTTATCATGCTGGGTATGCACCGGTCCTATACTGGCCGAAATCCACGAGCAAATTCCTTCCCCATGGGGACTCAAACCAACGAGAAGTCCGTAGCTCTGATTCAATCCATGGTGCTTTGACTGCTCAGCTATGGCGCGGGACCACGTATTTTATAGCATTTGATCAATTAAATAATATAACAGTTTTATATTGTGTAATCTTAGTTTTGGTTATGGACCCATCTCGCTTTCCTAAATTAGCATTGCAGTATTAACCTAAAGGACTTCGAGATAGAGGAAGACCAAACTAAATTAAGATGGACTGACCAGGATAATTAACACAATAAACCCATTAAAATTAATTGTATGTCATATTAATAAGACGATGACAGTTCCTATGATTGCTTATGGATCCGAAACGTGGACAGTGACAATACAACGATCTGCCAGAACACAAGCAGCTGAAATGAAATTCCTCAGACCGATAGCAGGATATCAAAGAACAGACAAAAAACACAACACAGAAATAAGACAACAAATAAAAGTAGAGGAAAAAACATAATAGTGAAATACAGAACAAACTGGAAAGAACGGTTAGTAAGGATGACTGAGAACAGAATACAAACATTCAGCACAAGGAAGTAGAAGCTTGGGAAGACCAAAGGAAAAATGGAAATAGCAACAGATCCGGAACAGGGTAGTAAAAAAATCCTAAACTGTAACGAAGAAGAAGAAGAAAAAGAAGAAGAATATATATTAATATGAATAGGACAATTTTTAAAATAATTATAAAAAATTACTTAATCTAAATCATAGTATGATTTAATGTTAGAGCTACAAATTATTCAATCCGTAACGGAATAATTGTAAATACATCTTAAGATCAGATAAGAAGAGGCTCAAACGACCTAAACCTAAATAAGTTCATGATGATGATGATGATTAAATCTTTCAGTATCTTGGGAAAGAAATTCTGGTGTTATAATATAATAGTATATTACAATGCGAGGTTGGGAAGTGGTTTTTACAGAAGTGAGGAAATGTTTAAATCCGAGCGATAGCTTGGTTTTTATTTCCGATATTCTGTGAAATAATTCGCAAACGTTCGTTGTATATTAAATTTTGCGCGATAGTGTTTTAAAAATAATAAATAATAGTAAAATAATAACATCTTTGTTGGAAATATTTACACTCATTATAAACAACTGACTAATGTTAACAGTCTGGCCAATGTTTATTAGTTGAGACTACAGCAGGCCGTGACACCAATCAGTCATAAAATTGCGGTAAGTACGTATTTTTTATTTTATTTTGTTTCAAAAGTTTATTTCATTTAAAGTTAGTGATTTTCTTCGTATAATGTATATAAACACTATCTTTTGGATATATTTTTGTATATCAGTATACATAAAGGGCAGTGGTTTTACTTCCCGCACGAGGTATGTAATGTGTAATATCACAGTATAGTAAATTAGGTTGGCAATTCCGAAATGTAGAAAGTTGAACTTTCAATCATGGTCGCCATTGCTGTAAGGTCGACAAAACGCACCATCGAGCAAAAATATCATTATTAAAGACTCTCTGTGTAAATACTATAACATATATTTGGAGCATAGCCCTCTTCTTGGAAAAATGTTATTGTGTAACACTGTTTTCTCAAGAAACTGTTTGGGCCCATTTTCTGTGATATTTATGTTTGTAACAAGTTGATGGCTTGGATAGCAGGACTTACAACACACCAAAGACACATTCACTTTTATGTATTGTTGGAATGGGGAGAGTTCGGCTACCAACAAATTACGATACGAGAGCTTTCAATGGGCTGTTGCAGCTCAAATGCTTGCTTGGTGAATAACCATTAAGCTCTTAACAACTGTAGAAACAAATTACCAATATTCTTACCAACCTGATAAGTTTATAGAGATTTCCGTCCCATTCCATAAACTTCGTCCACTCTCTAACCATATAGTTACTTTTTTCATGCCACACGCCACCCAGGTCTTACAGCGTCACGACCTCTGGGGACAGGGACTTTAAACTATAGATCACATACATACTTTTTGACCACACATGGATATTGAAGACCTATCCGAATGAGTAATCAGCTCAATATCAGGGCCATCTTCGAGACAACACCACATTAACACGAAACACGCTATTAGCACACATTCAAACTAACATGGCAAATATGATAATAGTAATTATGATCGCTAGATAATGTTCGGGGACAGTTTAAAGTTTCCTGACATTTGATTCAAAGGCGAGGAAAAACTTCGAAAAATCACTCGGAAATCTAGCTCCGAACGGGGATCGAACGCGGGTCCGTTATGTACGAGGCAGCGACGCTACCTCGAGACCACAGTTCAGATTAATTTTGAGATTTCATCCGGACAAAAATATCTATCGAATGAGTTGGATCAGATTTGTGACAGGTATTTAGGATGAACTCGGTTGAAATCTTGGAACTAATTACACCGAGCAACAAAAAATAAACTTTTTTTTTGTCTCAGAAAGAAAAATATGTGATTCTCATAGTATGTTTTCTCCTGAATTCAAGTATGATATAGGTTTTTCTCCATCACGCAAGGTTTCCGAGAGACATTTATAATTTCAAACACTTCAATATTTTCTACATTCGTTAACTACACAATATTCGAACATTCGGACTCGCCTAGAAAGTAAGAAATTACGATTTTCTGCTATATTTCGCATGTGGAGCATCCCTCTTGATAGTCCAACAATAGTCGGCCAGCATAGTAGGATTCCATTTGCCTTGATATCTCTTTTCCATAGCTGAAATTCCCTGATGAAAGTGTTAATCTTGCCCATCGCTCACTGCACCAAATTTTTTCGGGAAGAAGTCTAGGTTTATTTAAAAAATAATTATTTAAATCCATTAATTAAAATTGAAATAAAACAAAACTGTGGGTGATGGAGAAATTCCGAATACATATTTGAAAACACGATAACAAAACTGCATTAAGTATAACTATTGGTACTAATGAGACAAAAATCATGTTGACCGGTGTAATCCTAATCGAAGTTTTTTTCAAATTGTTTTAATCACCAAGGTCCTATATAAGTTTAAAATAACTAACCTAATATGTTTGACATTAAATAATAGTTCTCTCAAGAATACGTTTATATATAAACCTTAGCTAGACCTTTGAATAAAGGACCATAAGGAGAACATCAGCAGAACGACAGCTAGTGAAATGAGATTTTTTAGAGCAACGCTAGGATATACTGGCATGGACAACAAAATAAATAAAGATATCATTAAAGCACTTAAATTACAACCAATCTCACAATTTATAAATAAGTAACAGTTACTTATTAATTAAATAAAAATAAAACGTAGTTTTATTTGATTTTCATATTTATTATATAATTCAGTGACAGCTGTTTTGGTACACTGTACCTTCTTCAGTTGGAATACAATTCACAATTTGTTAACATGTCTGAAGAAGGTACAGTGTACCAAAACAGCTGTCACTGAATTATATAATAAATATGAAAATCAAATAAAACTACGTTTTATTTTTATTTAATTAATAAATATGGATTTTCATCAAGTAAACGCCAACTCAATTGATTAAGTAACAGTTACAGTGGGAAATTAATGTGCATCCAATGTTTCATGATAGATTTCCAAAAGTCAAGCTTCAATACCGTCCTCATTGGAAGAGATCTTTGGGACGTCGTAGAAAAGGAAGGACCGAGAATGCTCCTCTGAAACAGTAAGAGGCTTCAGACCTTAGACTTGTTTAGATGATGCTAAAGTTGATGACACCATAGTTCGTAATATTATTAAAATTAAGTCCGTGAACTTCTATAAAATAAAAGTATACAAATAATTTAATTTAAATATTTACATAATTAAATTTAAGCTAAAATGTAAATTAATAAGAAAATGTAAATAATAAAAATATCTCCTCAAGTATCTACTTAATGGACAATGTTTCATATGATCTGGGAAAGGAAATAAAGAAATGAAATAGTCTGCTATTAATTTTTTGTATAAAACTAGCTAATATCCGCTGCTACGCCTAAATAATTTAAAATTAATGTGATTTTATGTTTAGTTGAATCAGTAAAAAAATTACAAATTTATATTTTATAGGTACCCAGTGCTGATTACCCGGCGTTGAACGGGATTCTTTCTCATCCCGATCTTCTTGCATAAATGAGCTGAAAGACAAAAAATAATGTACTTCTTATGATTAGTTCAATAAGTATAATGAACAATTATTATAAACGTATACCGTAATCATTTTAAGTATCCCGTGCTGATTACCCGGTATTGCCCGGGAACCTACTTATCTCGATCTTCTTGGCATGAATGAGCTAAAAGACAAATTTCGTTATTGTGAGTTATCCGTAAAAGAATACCCGCCATGTGCTGCTATGCTTGCACAGGAATCTACGTACTTGTATCGATCTTCTTGGCATCAGTGAAAGACAAAAATTATTATTGTGAGTTATTCGTAAGAGAAACATATGCTGTCGCAAACTTTTTTTTTATAGAGCTATTTGAGATATTAAATCCTCTGTAGTCCCGCGCCGTAGCCGAGCGGTTAAGGTAGGAAGCCTTGGCGCAGAGCTACGGGACTTGCGTTGGTTCGAGTCTCCATGGGGGAAGAAATTTTCTCATGGTATTTCGGCCAGTATGGGACCGGTGCCCACCCAGCATCGTGAGGCAATTGGGTAGCTACAATAAGTAGCGGCGCCAGGTTGAGGAACCAGCTATAACGGCTGGGGGACTCGACATGCTAACCACATGTCACCCCTACACTGGCTGTTGATCATCTACCTCTGTGATTGACACATGTGGATGTGAAGGGCCAGGAGCCGGCTGGTAAAAGGGCAACCGCTGAAAAGTAGAAAGACCCTCAATCGGAAATCCTGTGTACATTAATTTTTTGTATTTGTTATGGTTTAGGCAGCGTAAGCAATTTAAGCGACTAAAGAGATACTTTTATCACGTTTTTCCAGTACAAACGGCGATTTTTAAGGGTGTAGGAGTTGAGTATCACAACTCTCTTATAGCCTATGTTCATTCCTGGAATCTCCTGAACATTTTCCAAAAAGCCCCATCACAATCGGATCAACGGTATGGTTGCGCATAAAGATTCATCTATTTATATATATATATATATATATATATATATTTATTTATTTATTTATTTATTTATTCACTTTGATACTTCCTGAAAATAAATTATTTATCACATGTTTTATTTTTTTAACAATACCATAACTTAAATTTAACATTATGCATTTTACTAAGTTTACCTATGAACGATTGTCGGAATGAAAGTGTCTAAATTAAAATAATGAGAAATCCATTCTTTTAAATTGTATCACGAAATTCATGAATTAGTGGTCACATTTACTTTCAGACTGTTTTTGACATCAAAGATTTAACATACAATATGTTTTATAAAAAGAGAAAGTTACGTTACTGTTACATGAATGAGGCCATTCATGAAAGAAAATCGTTTGATTTTCAACCATTCTTCTTTTCAATCTACAGAACAGTAATTAGCGTAAAAGCGTTGCGTTTAAATTGGAATAAAAAGTCAATTTTTCAAAATGCAGAAGGATGTAGAACGAATCAAATGATAGAGCCGTATTGTGCGACTAAACCAAACCACAATAGAATTAAAATTGATCAAAGCCTAGTGGCTAGATAGGAAGCATTTCTAGTTAATTGTTAGTGCAGAATTTATATGAACGTACAATAATAATATTTATACTTGGAAAATATTGGATAATGTTAAATAAACTGAGTTTTCATAAAACACATTGAGAAAATTCCACAAAGGAAATGAAAATTGTAACAAAAACTTACGATTGAAATTTTAAGGGAATACTACTTACTTTAAAAATATATAGGACCTATCATACTGACAGAAGCGTAGAAATGTTTTATTTAATTACAAAACCCATTTTTTAAGAGGGAGTCGAAGAACGATAAATACACCGTATCCCATTCAAACCTCCCACATATTAATTAATCATAACTCTCAAAGTATGCGGAATTATAAAATGAGATCGGTATTAAAAGAAAGAGAAACTCGCAGATGTTTTGTTTTCATTGTTGCAGTTAATTCATCTGTCGCATGTTGGACAACAATGACATAATAATGATAAAGACATCACTCCAATGGACTTCTTCCTCTGGGTGTATGTAAAAGACCGTGTGTTGCGACTCCAGTACAAGATCTTCATGATTTGGGAACCCGTATCCTTGACACAATTGCAACAGTATCAATGGACATGTTGGACAGAACGTGGCACGAAATCGAATGCAGACTTGACATTGTTCGTGCTATTAATGGTGCACATATAGAGGTGTGTTAGTGTGTGGCAATGAAAATTCTTTGAGTTTCTGTTTCGTTTAATACCGGCCTCATTTCATAATTCCGGATACTTTGTTATCATTAATTAAATTGTGGGAGGTTTGAATGGGACATCCAGCAATTCGACAAAATAAGAGATGTTTAACATTAATTTATGCGATTAATCATAGAGTATTTATAGTTTTATAAACTTTTGTTATTTTCGGCAAATCCTTTCCATGACATTTCATTTTATTTCATATAACAATTATAATATAATTTTTGTTCGCATAAATATTAGATTTTAAAAATATAATAATTTTTATTTAAAACTGTGCAAAGAATTAAGAAATTAAACATAAGATCAACTATCGAAGCGCATGCATGCTGTTATGAATTATAGGTTCCATTGTAATCCCAACTTCTCTTAAAAAAACATTAAAATGAAAATACATGATACTCTTATTTTTATAGTTATATCGATGGAAAATATGGTCTCTTACCTTAAAAAAGGAAAGAAAAAAAAAGATTACGAGTATTTAGAATGAACTTCTGAGGAAAATATACGAACAAAAGACAGAGGAACGGACAGGTAAATGGAAAACACTGTGGGTAAGTGAACCACACTACTGCTACCATTTACGACGTTAGAAAAGCAAACCTCGCTCTGCGTAACACTTGTCCGGGATCGAGTTTTGTTGATGCTGTATTTACTAATGTGATCGTGATATTCAAAGATGTTATCAGCAAGAAAGCAGTCTGCCTCGGGCCCATGAAAGGCGGCTATTAATTCATCTTTCTTTCCCTGATGAACATACATACAAATATAGATACTGATTACTAAATGCCTACAGTGAGTGATTTTATTACAGGATAGTGAGCAATTACTATACTTGAATAATAATAAGGGGCGTAGTATAAAAGATAACCTTTTAATATAAACAAGTTTGATATTAAAACAAAATAATAAATTAATAACAAAAGATTATTCTTGATCACTCAATCAAGCATAGCTTGTAAAAAAAAATAATTGAATAAATACCATACCACACATAATGCCACAGTCACACACATGTCCAAGCTTTTTAGGAATGCCTTCTTCCGTACATAGCTGGACGAACTCAGAATCGACCTCTTCTCGGTCTTAATCAACTTGTCTATATTTGTAGACCACCATATTAGCTTCCCAACTGCATGGTGAACTAGATTCGGATTCCACTTTTGAATCCGCTTGCAAATAACTAAACGCCACTTGCTAGGCTGATCGAATGATGATGTTCGGTAAGAGTACACTGCCTATAAAGGTTCGCAAATAGGGGGGATATGCGCTATAGAGATGCGCGGCAGAAAGGATGAAAAAGGAAGAGATAGCCACACGGAAAAGAGGACATTGGCATAGTTCACAAATGTTCTGTAGTAGGGAGGAGAACAAAGATATTATACTGAACCGCAAAAAGGCACTTTCGGTTCAACACTATATAATAGCGAGATACACGGTTTTTATGAGAAACCAGATGTAATAAGAAGAGCTAAGTCAGATTGCTTGGGCAGGACTTGTGGCACGAACGGGTAATGAAAGATGGATTACACTGGTCGACAAGGTTTTCTTCACAAGAAATCTGATTAGTGAATTTAGTGCATTTTTCATACTGAATCCAGATATGTAGTCAGATTTTTTTCCATCAGGCACAGTTTTTTTGTGACAGCTACTTTTTTAAAATTGATTTTAGCATTCTCTTTGACCTGTCATAGGAACCTTTACCTTATATGTAGCGATTTTATTCAAGCTGTATTTAAGGGCTGTCTCTGATGAACACGGTGAGCCCTTTCATCAGCAAATTTCCAGAATGAAAAAGAGGTACCAAGGCAAGTGGAGTTCTGATATGCTGGCTGACTACTGCTGTACCAAGAAGAGAGATGTTCTAGATGCAAAGTATGCTCAAAAATCACTATCTACCACTTTCTAGGTAAGTCAGAATGAAAGAGTTAGATGGATTTTATTAAAAATTATAAAGAATGTGAATGAATATCACAGAAAACTCTTGCCTGATAGGAAAAAACTGAAATGATATTTAAATTCAGGATGTAAAATACTTCTAAAATCTCACATTTTTATTCTTGTGAAAGAAAAAAGTTCATTTTTGTCGACCAGTGTTATGAAACTTCGTGTGAGGAAAGTAGGGGAGGCCCCCCCCAGTAGTTTGGCAAAAAAACGTGGTGGGGGAATAAATGTAACCATTATTTGAGGGTGGTGAATTATACAGAAAATTGTATTAAAGCATTAGCTCGAGATATGGATGTTTAAAGAGCATATCTCCGCGCGGCCATGAACCTCCGTGTTCAATACTGCTATTTAGTCCATTCAATCAGATAATTTAAATTCCGAGTCGTGCAATTTTTATTTGAATTTTATTAAAGCACTATAAACTTGGATATTATGAATTAATTAAATTATGTAGCTTAATTGGAATTTTGTGACCGCTATGGCCGGGGGCAGACCCGGGTTCGATTTCCTGCCGGGACAACTTTCTTGGATGATTTTTGTTCGGGGGTTTTCCTCTCCTGTAAGGCAAATGCCAGAAAACGAAGTTCAAACCATCCCTGAACATCATGTAGCCATCATAATTTTCATAATGTTCGGCATGTTTACTATGAATGTGTGAGTGAATGGTGTGTTTTGTCTTAATGTTGTATTGTATTATAGGAGGCCCTGGTTGGAGCTTATCACTCATTCACAGAAACCCACGATGTCCTTGCGTGATTAAAAAGTATATGTGTAATCAAAACGTATGTGGGTGATCCAAAGTTTAAAATGTCTCTCTCTTAAGATCGTGCAACTAAAAAGGCCTGGCAACGTGTGGCATGTACAAGAACCTACAGGGTGAGATGTTAAAGCACGATGGAAAAAAAGAAGAATATAGAACTTTGAGCAAGCTTTTTCGACTCTTTCACAGTCATATTTTAATGCGCGATGTTTATGAACAGAGGTTTTATAGAGCGTCATTAAATAAAAGGGATCTAAGAGAGCTTACGTCAGCGCGGCCAAAAAACCCCGGTTACTTTTAACCTAATTATAAAATAAAACTTAAATATATTCCCTAATTAATATCTAGGCCTATATAAATATGCAAGGGTTACTGCTATAAAGTAAATATTCTCTTTAAAAATTTGCTTACCTGTTATGGTGGCCACTAGATGTCAGTTGGAACGACTCCCCATTACCTCTTGTGTGAATTGAGAATACTGCATATGTAAGAAAAATGTATGTTTGTGTTGTAATACTTGAGTGGCTCAGAAGGTTAGAGCGCTAAACGTACAGAGTTTAGAGACTCGGGTTCAAATCCTGACTCAAGCATTCATTTTTCTGTTCATTTCCATCCATATTAATTCTGCCCGAGGGCAGGTCTTTCACTGCAATCATAGCATTTTCATACTATGCTTGCAGCTTTACTAGGGAATTGTAGATGTGGTAGCTTCCCGTTGCTTTCCACACCGTTGAAGGATGATGATGATGATGATAAGGATCATGATGATGATGATGGCCATATGATTTCGGGGACCGTTTGGGCCTTAGCGTTTTCCTGACATTTGTCTTACAGGTGAGGAAAAACCCCAATAGAAACCTCACCCAGAAAAACTGCCCCGACCGGGGATCGAACCCGGGCCCGCTACGTGACAAGGCAGCATGTTACCTCGAGATCACAGCGGTGGACTCTTTTCATATATATATAAATAATCTTAAAACCTATAACTAATTAACTTGGATATTCACTGACACTATCGAACCCATAGGTTCATGCTGCGCCAAAATAGGCCTTCACACATCCCGATCCTAAGCTAGGTTGTTTTCCAGTCATCTCCTGTATAAAATATTTCCCTCAAATCATGGTTAATGTTATTCTCTCTCATCATTCTTGGTCTACCAACTGGGAGTTTTCCCCTGATTTTCTTATAAAAAGCTTCCCTGCATATCTTTCATTCCCCATTCGTGCCGCAGTCTACGAGACTTAACTGTTCTTATTGCATCTGACTTCTTATAAAGACCATGTAGTTCATTGTTATCAAGACTTATCCATTCCCCTGACTATTGACCTCTCTTTGGTCCAAACATTTTCCTAAGAACTTTATTCTCAAGTAGTTTGATATCCTCCCTTAAAGTAAGGGTCCTTGTTTAGCATCCATATAATATAACGTGGAGAATAAACTTAATCTTCTTCTTAAACATAATTTGTAAGATTTTCATCCTGTTTATTTCCAAAATCACTCCTCGGAGGAAGACGTATGCATTGTCTATGCATCTCTTGGCTGGTCTTCCTCTTGCTTGATCCTTTGGACTGCGAGCAATGTATAAGATACACCTTGAAGTGGGTTGCTAGCCCGTTTTCATGGTGGGTTTATTACTCGGGGTTTCCTCCCTAGGCCGATTGCCTTCACCCAGCTCCAGAGCTCAGCCTGCCCCGTTTTATTTCGGAGTTTTCTCTCCTAGATGGGTTGTCTTGCAGGACTAACGAACACCATCCGCCCGTTAATAAACTTAATCCATTAAGTTAAATACATACCCTAATTAATAAATATAAAATATCTTAAAACCTACAAAAAATATAATTCTAGGGTTTTATAAGGCTACGAGCGAGTTGCGTTTTAGTTGGTTAATTTATTTGTACTGACGTATGATATTTTGAATTTATAAATTTAAATATTATGTTTATACCTATGTCTAATTTGCAAAATACATAATCTATTTCTTCATTTTTCCAATTTTCCAATATTTCTTCGTAACATTTATTGGGGCTTTTTACTTTTCTGTTCGTAGCACGTTTTCGTGATGTAAATACCACAGAGAGCAACAATTTGGATCAATCTGACTGAACAGACTACGTAGCAGGGAATAAATTCATGACTTTACTGTCAATGCCTGGGAGGTACATTTTGTTAAGTAAACATGTACGTAGCTTTCATAGATTTTTAGATAGAGAGATCAGAGTATATGATATTATTTTCTGCTCGTATTCTGAGATTGTTTACATTCAGACTTAAGGTATCTGATGCAGCGTTCTTTGAAACCGAGAATACAGTCCGTCTTTGCATTTCACAAGACTTTTCTGTTAACTCATTTCATATTCATTCATATTTATCTGCACTGTGACAGGAAAACAGAAAAATAAAATGATGAAATGATACGCTCTTATGTATGTCCTTTTTTCCTTCTCAAGACAGATTTACTAAAATCTTGAACACGAGAGAAGGGAGGAGGGAGAGAGTGGCCTCTCTTACAGAATCCATTTCTTTATATCTCACCAAGACATTTTTAGCTTCTAAAAGAAATAAATGTCCACATTCACTTCGATACTTCTATCTTGAGGTTTTAGCTCGCACTGCTCTTAGGGAAATGCATTTTTTAGGTCTTTAGAGAATTGGACACTGGATTTCTATTTATATGGTTTCATATGATTCTCTTGTCTACAATACAGAAATATATTATAGGATTTTCGAAACAATATAGATTATAAGCTTGCTTTTACTGTGTCATAATTTTACACTCAACCAGTTCAACACTGAAATAACTAAAAATGTATCTTCGTATCTTATAAGCCCATGTTTTCCCTTAACAGAGATTTAGGCGCTCTCCCACTACAAGGAAGAATTTGAACCATGCTAATTTAGTTACACTTGTTTTCGTATAGATGTCATTTAAGCGGTCCGTGGTCAGCGTTCCGCCTCATATATACCGACATCTAGGAAACCAAGGTAGTACTAGGACGGGAAAATTCGGTAAATTTTGCTTAGAGGCTTTTTCATTCAGGCTTAACGATCTTTTACGAGCCTGAAAATCTTCAGTCTCGGGACCCACGGCTTAAAGTCCCTCCCGGAGGACTTTTCTCCTTGGATTTTTTTTCCATCCTAAAAAGTCCATCGACCCCGGCCAGGTTTGAACCCGCGACCCTCGGAACCAGAGGCAAGGAGCATAACCACTATAGTGGAGGAGGACTAAGTTGGCATGATTTCTGCTATCCTTGTCTAGAGAAACTGTTCTTCCACCCTTCGCAAAACACAATGGGCTACCCTTGTAAAATTACTTAGGAATGCTAGAAAAACTCCACCCCCCCCCCACACTCAACCAGCCACTTTTTGTCTTCAGGTAATTTTTGTCAGTGGCGACTGGTTCCGAGTTCTCTGTTACAAAGTGACTGCAGCCGACACTTGGAGCAGCTTGAAGCGTCACCTTGCCCGGCAGACAGTTTAATGGACGAACTTAGTGCTCGGTTTGAAATAAAGTTAGCCGATACCGACGACGATGACAATGACAATGATCGGACTTAGAAACTTGCCAGGAAAAATCTTTAGAAGAAGGGAATGCCACCACTGATCTATGTTCACTACAGGGAGTTTCTGTCCTACCGCTGTCACCGTGAAGAGATATGGGTGAGGATGGGAAGAAAGAAGATGGTGAGTACTCTCTTTCTCTTTTTAAAATATTCTAGACAAGTTAGCCTTCATGGACTATAGTCCACCGAGGGCGTTTACTTTTAATAAAAAGAACAAAACAGCAAGAGAAACTGGTCACGAGGCTAATGAGTGAAAAACAAAAGTTTGACACAATCACGGATAATTTTAATAGAGATCTACAATATTAATAATAAGCATAAACACTTTTGAAGAGTAGAGAATTTGTTTCATGCATAGACATAATGATTATAATGATGAATTACAAGAAATACGAAATAGAATATATAGAGCAAATAAGGCATATTATGGACTACTTCCAATCCTAAAATCCAAAATTATCTTTGGGAAAGTTAATATAAGACAACATAAACCTGCATAGGACCAGTACCTCTGACAACTTATTTAATACTTTTTAAAGGAAAGATTTTAAGACCGATATAGAGACCAGAAAAAGAGAAAAGAAAATGGAGAATAAGGTATGATAAGGAAATCGTTGACCTTTTTAAGGAACCTGATATATCAACTCTTGTGAAACTTAAAATAATATAATGGGCCGGACACTTTCAAAGAATGCATTCCTAAGAATGTGATGACGGAGGAGATGTTTGGGAAGCGGCCAGTAGGAAAACTTAAGTAAAGATTAGTGGACTCAGGATGTCATCAAATCCTGAACTGTAGGATCTGGCAACAGAGAGCGTAGAATCGAGAAAATTGGAGGTCTCGCATCAAGAAAACCCGGGCCCGCTATTGGCTTTAAGAAGAAAAATAAGAAGAAAAAGGAAAAAAAGAAACAATAATGTACGGTAGATTTTATTTATTTTTAAACCCAAGAGGGACGGACGAAAAGGCGAATCAAAGAATTTGCATAACAGTGAGCTCCATTATTTTAGTAGGAATTCAGTTGAAATAAGGACAATTAAATCGGCAATGACTGCAATGGGTAGGTTATGTGGCATGAATCAGGAATGAAAGATAGAAAGGATAATTCTTGTATGGAAATCAGAGGTAAAACGTCCAGTAGCCAAACCAGATTGAAGTGGGAGAAAACCATGATTATAGGGAAATAAATTATACGGGGAAAGGTTGGAAAACTTTAAGTCTAGTTAGGGCAACATGGAGAGCTCATGTCCAAGTTCGAATGTGTTAGTATGTTTTCAGTTATAACCAGTACAGGTAAAATTGCTATAAAGAAGATTACTCAGATATCGAAGATGATTAAGAAATTCACTGACACTGTTGAATTCTGAGGTTCATGTCTAAGCAGACATAAGCTCATCTTATTTCTTTACTTACTTACTGGCATTATCGAACCCGTAGGTTCATGGCAACGCGGACATAAGCTCTCCATACATCCCTATCCCGAGCTAATGCTTTCCAATCATTCCCTGTATAATCTACTTCCCTCAAATCATAGTTAATGTTGTTCTCCCACCTCATTCTTGATCTACCAACTGGGCGTTTTCCTTCTGGCTTTCCTCAAGAAGTTTCCATGCACGTCTTTCATTCCCCATACGTGCAACATGTCCTGCCCATCGCTGTCTACGAGACTTAACTGTTCTTATTATATCTTGCTTCCTATAAAGACCATGTAGTTAATTGTTATGTAGTCTTCTCCATTCACCTGTCTGTTCATCTCTCTTTGGTCCAAAAATTTTCCTAAGAACTTTGTTCTCAAACACTCGTATCTCCTTTCCTCCCTTAAAGTAAGAGTCCATGTTTCGCACACATATAATATAACTGGTAGAATAATAGTTTTATATATTTTCAGCTTAACGTTTTTTGAAAGGAGTTGGGACATCAAAAGTCTCTGTAATGCATAATAACATGCATTTCCCGAATTGAGCCTATGTTTAATTTCTTTGTGCATCTCATTCCTATTTGTGATTATTGTTCCTAGGTATTTGAATTCACCTACTTCCTCAAAATTTCTCTCATTTGTCATTAGCTGTCCATTTCCATTATATACTGAATTTCTACGTGTGACCATATATTTAGTTTTACTGATATTTACTTCTAGTCCTAATTTCTTAGTGTTACTCAATAGTGTGTGCGTGTTGGCCTTTAGTATCTCCTCGCTATCGGCCAGTAGTATACATCATCAGCATAAACTATTTCTTTATCATGTCTTAATAATTTTAGACATACCACATATGATTCACCTTCCTCAAATCATAATGTTATTTTCTCACCTCATTCTTGTTCTAACTGCTGGGCATTTTACCATATTGTACTATAGCTATCACATTCATCGTCTTTCTGGGTAAGAACTGGTCCCATATACTGGTTGAAATTCCATGAGAAAATTTGTCCTCGTATACACCGTTCAGCTGCCTAATTCAAGAAGGGAGGATGACATAATGGAGGATATGAGAAATCTGGGGATAAAAAACTGGAAGGAGCAAGCGAAAGACACAAAAGTTTAACGAGAACTTCTTAAGAAAGTCAAGACCAACAAAGCCCTGTTGGGTCATTTGTGATGATGAAAGGCCGTTTGACGAGGGTGGAATATTTTTATGAATATGATTAATGATTGATTATGGAGATAATATTATTAATAATAATAATAAAATAATATAATTGTTCGAGTGTCGTGGGTTCAAACACTGCTGCGGTCGATGGGTTTTCTTAGGACGGAAAAATCCAAGAAGCATGTCCTCCGGGAGGGACTTTATAAGTCGTGTGTTCCAAGTCTGAAGATTTTCAGGCTCGTAAAATATACTTAAGGCTGAATAAAGATACCTCTAAGCAAAATTTACTGACCTCACGTCCTATTAATACCTTGGTTGCCTGCTAGATGTCTCATTGTGTTGGTGAGTTGACCGCATGCCATTCATGACACCTATGGACAAATATGGTAACTAAATTAACTTGGCCTAGCTCTAGTGACTCCTGGGAAGAGAGATGCTATGGCTCAACAACATTGGATTACGGAATTATAGATAGATTATAATTGTTACTATTATCATGATTATAATAATAATAATAATAATAATAATAATAACAATTATTGTATACTTATAATCATCAGCAACATTATTATTATTATTATTATCTCAGGAGGCTCTTGGGGTAGTGGAAGGTTAAGGCTCCCACTTTTTTGGACAATCGGCACTTCATGTCAGCCTTTACCCCAAAGCAAACATCTGGTACTCATTTCGTTAGAGGTGGAGTCGACCCCAGGGTCATGGTGACGCCATAAGGTTTGGGTCAGTTTAAAAAGCCTGACCCTACAGGGACTGGAACCTTCGATCTTCCGGCTTGTAGCGCAGTGCCTTAACCACTACGCTACGGCGTTCCCATATTATTATTATTATTATTATTATTATTATTATTATTATTATTATTATTATTATTATTATTGTATTATAAGGCCGGAATATTATTTCAGACAAGTTGGGGTCCGAAATTGTCTTTTTCGTAGACCTAAAATCCTGAAAAAAAAATGAAAAAGTTTAACTGACAGGAATATAGCCGGGAGTCTCAGCGTGAAAGACAAAGACGTGGCCCTAGAATTGAGTCCCGAATTTCCTGGCATTTGCTTTATAGTTTAAAACGCTGGAAATTCTGTCGGGAATTTAAATTTATCGGTGATTAAACCGGAAACATCTGCGTTAAAGATAAGGATATGCCCCTAAACTGTGTCCCGAATTTCCTAATATTTGCCTTACAGTTGAGGAAAATCCTAAAAAAATCGCATCAGGAAGATCAACTACCATAACCAGGAATCGAATTGAAAACCTATGCTTGAAAGACAAAGACGGGATCCTATAATTGTGTCCCGAATTTCTTGTCATTTGGGCTTACAGTTAAGGGAACTTTTGAGAAAATCAATCAGGAATTTGAACTAAGAATACAATCGGCACCTTTGCATAAAACACAAAGGCGACACGAAGAATGTAGTCATGAATTTCGTGGATCTTAGCTTAAGATTGAGGAAAACTATAAATTGAATCAGGAATTGGCCTGGAGTAGAATCAGAATATCTGCATAAAAGAATGACGTGACCCTAGAGTTGTGATACGAAATTACTGACATTTTCCTTACAATTGAGGAAAGCTCTGAAAAAAGCAATCAGGAATTTTAACTGACGGGGAATAGAACCCTGCTTGTCTACATGAAATATAAAGACGTGACCCTAGATTACAGAAGTTAGATATATAAATTCGAAATTCATAGCAACTTCTCCTCTTCCTTTTCTTTTCAACTTGATTTGAGATTAAATATCTTATGACTTCCCATCAACCGATCTCTCTCTCTCTCTATCTACCTCTCCTGAGCTACAAGTGTACATTACCGGGATGAGGATGACACTCTGGAATTTAATTGCTAAGTTTTAAATATGCATCTTATAGAGCTTCGAGTTTGAGGAGTCGAATTTAAGTTCACCCACACACCTGGGCTTTCTTCACTAATATTATCCTTTTCCTCTTCCTTCCCAACTTCCAAGGTGACGACAGATTTAACAAGGTTAACCTTACCTCTAATTTGTTTGATTCATTGTACGAGAGTCTCGGCAGTAAACTTAATAATTGCGTCATTATATTACTCGGTTCATATAAATTACTAGTCATTTGTTTTATTATCTTACAAGTAGAGTTGATTTTAAAGATTGGTAGATTTTTGCTTGACAATTTCCCTTTTGTGAATAATTGAGGCATCCATTAATACAAGTGAATACCAAAATGGTTTAGCTTGTGCTTAATCAGCGTCCATGCATTTTCGTGGGCATTATATATATATATATATATATATAATGTATCCCGATTGTCATCAACTAGGATCCTTAATGCAGTTCTTCGGTATCGCGAACGACGACGATGATCCGGACGACCACATGAACGACTTTTATACCCTGTTTAGTTGAGACCGAAACAGGTCAACATTGGCCTATATTCATTAATGGTGTATATATATATATATATATATGTGTGTGTGTGTATATATATACCTCATCTAGGGGATATGTGGATGGCGACCACAAGGTGTCCAAGCTGAGCAAAACATTTCTTCCACTTACTTGTGTTTTGCACTCTTTTAAATTTACTATCTAACCTCTCTTGGTTAACTCTTGTTTTTCGACCCCGACGCTATTAGGGTATCCGAGGGCTAGGGAGTTTTCCTTTCTTCCATTTCTTCTTTCCTTTATTTTCTTTTCTTCTCCAGAAAAGCCTGACCAGAGGCTATAAGATGGCAGCCCCATCATTGGTCTTGCCTTCCTTTGGCTAACAACCAATCGAAGGGAGTATTAATATGTTTTCAAGTCTTATACGAGAATTTCCCGGAAGGTGAAATGCTGGAGGGAAAATTTTCTATAGGATCGTAACAGGCCTTGGCCTAATACTTGGAAGGAAGAAGAAGATATATATATATATACTTGGGTAGATCAGGTCGTTAGAGCGGTAAACATACAGAGTTTAGAGACTCGGGTTCAAATCCCGACTCAAGCATTCACTTTTCTTTCATATCATATTTGCCTTCATTGTCAAATGTCAAAAATATAGTTATAACATCTAAATATACAAGCGTTACTGCTATAAAGTAAATATTCTCTTTAAAAATTTGCTTAACTGTCACGTTAGCCACTAGATGTCAGTCGGAACAAATTTCCGCTACCTCTTGTGTGAATTGATAATAGGCATATATAAGAAAAATGTATGTTTGTGTTGACATAACTTGAGTACCTCAGGTCGTTAGAGCGCTAAACGTACAGAGTTTAAAGACTCGGGTTCAAATCCCGACTCAAGCATTCATTTTTATTTTCATATCATATATATATATATATATATATATATATAAGATACATCAAAAACAAAAATAAACGCCTGAACAGTGATTTGAACCCGGGACCTCCAACTGGGCGTTTTCCTTCTGGTATTCCTGCAAGAAGTTTCCAAGCCATTCTTTCATTCCCTATTCGTGCCACATAATATTATCGTGTTGGCTTTCAAAATGTGTATGTGTTTTGTGTATTTTCTATTAAAGAAGCTTCCAGTATAAGAACAGAGAATACTTTATTGATAACACTAGTTAACATGATTTTTGTCTCATGAGTACCAATAGTTGTACTTAATGCAGTTTTTTATCGTGTTTTCAAATATGTATTCGGAATTTCTCCATTGCCCACAGTTTATTTTATTTCAATTTTAGTTAATGGATTTTAATAATTACTTGTTTAATTAACCTAGATTTCTTCCCGGAAAATCTTGGAGCAGTGAGCGATGAACACGGCGAACACTTTCATCAGGAGATTTCAGCTATAGAAAAGATATATCAAGGCAAATGGAATCCTAATATGCTGGCCGATTATTGTTGGACCATCAAGAGGGATGCTCCACAGGCGAAATATAGCAGAAAATCGTATTTTTTTACTTTCTAGGTGAGTCCGAATGTTCGAATATTGTGTAGTTACGAATGTAGAAAATATTAAAGTGTTTGAAATTATAAATGCCTGTTCTCTCGGAAACCTTACGTGATGGAGAAAAACCGATATCATATTTAAATTCAGGAGAAAACATACTATCAGAATCACATATTTTTCTTTCTTGGACAAAAAAAGTTTATTTTTTGTTGTAAAGTGTAACCAATGTCCTCATAATAAGGTTACAAATATAGAAAGTTATCGAATCTTTTTTTTCCCCCCTTTCCATCAAGACATTCTCGACAATTCACAAAATGATGTCATAATATAAAAAAAATCTTAGAATGATATTTTGCAGGAATGAGAAAGTGGACAGAACCTCATAATTCCTGGTCTAAATTATAGTGAAAGGGCAGCCAGAACTGTTCAATGTGAGTAAGCCATTATTTCAACCACGTCTTCCTAATACCGGCTGTTGAGAGGTGTGAGAAAGGTACGCAATGATGACAAGTGCAAAGTAGAGGAATAGGAGTGGGGGTCACACAATGTTCAACGATTCAAGTGGCGGAGGAAAGGATCACACCTCCCTCTCTCTATTTAATTCTCACCTGAACTAACTTAAATGGATCCAATGTTAAACGCATTAGGACGTTAAAGAGGATGGTACATCAGAGATGCATTCAAAATCATACCAAATTTTAAACCCTTTTATTGGCAATGTATTTTAAAATACATAACTAATTAACTGAAAGTATCGAATCCGTAGGTTCGTAGCCGTGCGGATATAAGCTCTCCATACATCCCTATCCTGAGCTAATATTTTCCAATCATCCCCGATATAATATACTTTCCTAATCATGGTTAATATTATTTTCCATATCATTCTGGTCTAACTACAGGGCGTTTTCCATCCGGTTTTCCTACAAGAAGCTTCCATGCCCCTTTTTCATTCCCCATTCGTGTCATATGTCCTGCCCATAGCAGTCTACAAAACTTAACTACTCTTAATCAATTAATGGATTTAAATAATTATTTTTTTAATAAA
Organism: Diploptera punctata; assembly: GCA_030220185.1. Lineage (NCBI taxonomy): Eukaryota > Metazoa > Arthropoda > Insecta > Blattodea > Blaberidae > Diploptera > Diploptera punctata. Next base: position 2,846 of record JASPKZ010000690.1, on the reverse strand, counting down.
CAATTTTCGTCCATTTGTCCATTGTAAAATAAAATCAAATGTGCTAATTCAAATGGTTCCAGCTGTGGAAAAGAGATATCAAGGCAAATGGAATCCTAATATGCTGGCCGATTATTGTTGGACCATCAAGAGGGATGCTCCACAACCGAAATATAGCAGAAAATCGTAATTTCTTACTTTTTAGGTGAGTCCGAATGTTCGAATATTGTATAGTTACGAATGTAGAAATTATTAAAGTGTTTGAAATTATAAATTCCTGTCTCTCGGAAACCTTGCGTGATGGAGAAACACCGATATCATATTTGAATTTAGGAGAAAAAATACTATCAGAATCACATATGTTTCTTTCTGAAACATAAAAAGAAGTTTCTTTTTTGTTGCTCAGTGTAATTGGTAGTTAGTTATCGACACTGTTCAACAACTCTACTCTTAGCGTCACAAATAAAATCTGGTCATGAAACGAACAAACGACATTTTGTTTCAAGCTTATTTCAATACTGAGTTTCATTTTCGCATAAATGTAAGAATAGGGCGCCCGTCTTTACTTCCCTTTCGAAAGAAGCCATATGAGGAGTTTTACCTCCTTAAAAATGCAACGATACTGATCGAGATTGAATTCCCAACTGAAATCGAATATAAATTACCTACTGGTTCTCCGGGATCGACTACACATAGCCATCGTGGTAGACACTCAAGAATGATGAACTCGATACGACCTAAAGGGAAATGGACCATATATTCCTTCATTTTTAAATTATTAGTTTTAAAATTACAGAGACTCTTGACTTCCCAACTCCTTTCAAAAAACGGTAAACTGGAAATATATAAAACTATTATTTTACCAGTTATATTATATGAATGCGAAACGTTGACTCTTACTTTAAGGGACGAAAGGAGATTACGAATATTTGAGAATGAAGTTCTTACGAAAATGTTTGGACCAAAGAGAGATGAACAGACAGGTGAATGGAGAAGACTGCGTAACAATGAATTACATTGTCTTTTTAGGAAGCCAGGTATAATGCAAAAAGTTAAATCTTGTAGACTGCGATGGGCAGGACATTGGCACGAATGGGGAATAAAAGATATGATGGAAGCTTCTTGTAGGAAAACCAGAGGGAAAACGCCCAGTTGGTAGACCAAGAATAAGGTGGGAGAATAACATTAACTATGATTTGAGGGAAGCAGATTATACAGGGGATGATTGGAAAACATTGGCTCAGGATAGGGATTATATGGAAAGCTGATGTCCGTGCGGCTATGAACCTATGGATTCGATAGTGCCAGTGAGTTAGTTAGTTTTATTTTTTTGTGGATTCTATGCGAGATACTACATATATTCGAATAAAAACAAAAACACAGAAATTACGTGATAGATATGTTAATTATTACCTCAGTAATGTAAATATGCGTTTGTTTAAAAAAAGAACAGAAAATGCCTGAAAATTGAATGTGAAGCGGATGTAAAAATAACCTGAAATACTCAATCGCTGGATAATGTCTATTACATTGCTAATGCAAAATAGCCAATTTATGAAAAACAAGTTAATAAAAAATTATGGTGTCGAGTATCTATGTAATGTAACCTAACCTACCTAACATATCCTGAATAAACATTTTGGCTAGAGGCTATAGTTAAATATTATTTTGTTTTCTTTAAAAGAACATTTTAAAATATTTTCACAATTTCTATTGCTCTGTCACTAATAAAAAACATGGTTTATTTAAAAAAATATTGCTTGAGGGAGTTCAAAACTAGCAATTAATTTTTTTAATTAAAAATAAATAAAGTTATAGATATGAATACGGTACATAAATATTTTCTTGTTAAACAGAAAAAGGTATTATCAATAAATAAAATAGATAAAAATATGAAATGTAATATAAACTATTATCTTGTTAAACAAAAATAAAATTATTAAAATACATATTTATAGAATACATAAAAACACGTAAGTCCTAAAAAGTCATAGTTAGGTATAATATTTGTAAAATTTTATTTAAAAAAATTGTAAACTTTTCTAAATGTGATTTATTGTGCCCGTCAACGCACTAGCGGCAGTTTTTATTTTAAACGAACAAAACATGGCATATAGCAACTGATAAAAAATAAAGGTAAAGTTGAGTTACCAGCTTAACCGGTTCATTATGTGTAAGAATGATGGAAATTGTTCTATAAGCAATAAGTAATAGCTAGATTGATCAACTTGTTCTAGCGTTTAGAGTTTTCATTTACGTTGAAAATTTTATTGTGCAATTAAATATAACTTGACTTAATTATAAATCTTCTTCTTGTTTCTTTCCAGGATTAGGTCAATGCGACCTGTTCCGGTCTCAAGTTCATTGTTTCCTTGGCCGTTCCAAAGATCTTTTCCATTCGGTTTGTAGGTGTTGATCGTTTTGGGCAATCTTGTAATCTCGATTCTGTCTAAATGTTCTTTCCATCGATATTTGTGCTCTTACAGTTTATCGATTATTGAAAATATATCCAGTTCATTTCTTATTGATTCATTGTACATTAATTAATTATAATTAAATTTATAAATACTTACAATTATTTTAAATATAATTATTTTTGTATTTGCTATGGATGAAATGATAATAATTGTTGTAATTGTTTATACTGTGCAGGATAATAATATATTTTATAGTTTATTTTAATTTTGTACTTTGTGTAACAGGGTTAAATAATTTTTAATTTTGAGAGAAATACAGAGAGAAAAACAGAGAAGAGGAAGAGAGAGAGAGAGAGAAAGAAGAGAGAAAAAAGAGAGAGAGAAAGAAAGAAAGAGAGAGAGAGAGAGAGGAAGGGAGAGAGAGAAAGAGGAGGGTGAAAGAGAGAGACG
>JASPKZ010000689.1:0-56764 GCA_030220185.1 Diploptera punctata | reverse complement strand
AAATGGTGAGATTTGTGGTCCCCTCCTCTGTTTTCACTGGGAAACTCTCCAGTTTTAAAATGTCTGCTACACACTCGCTGGACTCTCTTTCTCACTTATACCAAGTACAGAGCAGAAACTTTTCTTACATACCTGGATGAGTTCCGTTTGACCATTTTTATTCTTTGGGATAAGAAGTGATTAATAGTTTTTCGAACTTGCTTCCTTTCCGCACGAGGTCTTGCACGTTTGGGGGATTCACTCTGCGTGCATTTTAGGATTTACACTGTCCTGTACATGTTTGTCTTTTTCACAGTAAGAGATCTGGTCTGTGAAACTTACGAATGTCCTGCATTGTGACTTAAATGGTCCTCCGTGTTCGCACTCGAGTTTGGGCAATTCTTTGGAAGAATAATGTTCTTTTTTTTTTGGCGATATTTCTTTCCCAAGTATTCGGCATTCTCTGTCTTTTACGTCCTGTGCCTCTATTGCAAGGTATAATCTTAGATGCACCATCTTCATTAGAAATGTTCACTTTCCATTTTGCAGTTTCACTCTTTCTTGGCTAGTAACCTATCAGATCAGACACGGATAAATAACATAATTATTACTTTACTTTACTGAAATGTTTCTACTTGATAGGATAATGGTCAATCAGACTCGCAACAATGATAATTAACAATAGTTCAATTACAATATAATATTGGTTATTGCAGAAACAAATTAAATTATTGTGACATAATAGACAATAGATTCGAAAACTTTGGACTGTAATTTGGTAATAATATAATTCCTATTTACGAGAATGTCTTCCAAGAGATATCTTCGTGTCCGGAAATAAATAAAAATAGATGTAAAATGCACCTACACTACTTGAAATTTCACTGATAAGCACTAGATTCAGAGAAGTATACAAACAAAAACTTCGGTGAAATTTAAATTAATAAAAGCTTTTATAAATGGCTACCAATGCTGTCACTCTTGAAATTTCCCTTAAAACGAAGAGAATAATGCCAAATATAGCAGAAAACATGTTATTTTATGTGATTGTAAAAAATACTCAGAAAATGGACGTGGAGACATTTTGAAACCAAAGAGTCTAGAGTGTATACCAACAAACAAGGACATGAGACATTTTGTTTTCAAATCTGCAAGTAAAGTATGGTCGCCATTTGTTGTTGGGACAAGAGTCATTTGATTCCAATAGCCACATTTTACACAAGTTTTTAGTCGTTTAAAGGAAGTTCTGAATCCAAATGATGCATATGTACATAGAGGAACCTCAGAAGAATGCAGAAATACAATAACCCGTTTTGGTGCAAAGTGGACAAGAGACTTTTGAAAATGAGGTCTTCATTTGTGAACAATGATTTATTGCTTTGAATGTGGAACCAAGAGAGTAAGGTAAGGAGAGATTGTATGCTTGGATGTGAATGTAGCTTGAAGCTCAGGGTCAGAGATCAGCATGTAAAGCTGGAAGTTTGGGGTTTGATTCCAGTTCAGGCAAACATTTTTTTCTCTTTACAGTGATTACAATAGTTTAGTTGCATGCATTAATTTACTTATTTCAATCATAATAATAGCTTTAGCTACTTAATATTAATTAAATTCTATGTAAATTATGGGATTAAGGTCTAGTATTACACAGGTTCTTCATTTATAACCTAATAGGCACATGGTGTTTTGTTCGTGTGCAGTTAGGTTATAAATGAAGAACCCTGTAAGACATATTCCAGGATATGAATACTGCTTGACATTGTTTAAAATATTTTGAGAAGGAACAGTAAATATATTCTGGTAGGCTATCCTCTGACATGGAAGTAGAAAAAAGAGAGAGAATACCTTAGATCAGGTGTGTCCAACCCGCAGGCCGCTTGCGGCCGTCGACCCCATTGCATGTGGCCCACAATATATTTGCTCTATCACATCGCATCTCGGCCCACAGTAATATTTGTAAGTTATTATAGTCTAATATCATTTATGAAATAAGTAATTATATTTGGTATAAGATAAACTTGAAAGAGCAAAACTTTTTCTGATGTGTTTGCGAAAGTTCATCTAACTCATCCTCTTACTCAAAACATGGAAAAATCACACCCGTTTAAGAAACAACCAGCCTACATTGTTATTTATGATCAGCGCATCGCTATTGAAGTCTCCGTGTTTTGTTGACCGCGCAGTTACCACTTTCAAAGGCAAGTGTGTGCCAGGTGTTTTATTATCGTTACGTTTTTGTACATTTCAAGTTAGTTTTCAGTTTGCATTTGTTTGCTCACTTTGTAGTGTCAGTGTTAGTGAGAGGTTTGAAGAATATAATTAGTTCTGTGAGTTTTGTAAGTGTTAGTTATGGCTTCTATGTGTAGCGGCAAGAAAAGGAAAATTTCAGACGAAGGTAGATCATTTCAAATAAAGTGGACAAATCAGCACTTTTTTACTGAAGTAAACAAGAAAGCAGAATGTTTAATTTGTAGTGAAACAGTTTCAGTGATTAAAGGAGTATAACATAAAGCGACATTACTAGACAAAACATACATCTTCGTGTGATAAATTTGAAGGTCAATTTCGTGAAGACAAGCTATCCGAAACTAAAATCAAACTTTCAGGACAGCAATTGATTTTAATGAATGTGTCACTTCAAACTGAATATCTGATAAAAGTGAGTTATGCAATATCAGAAATTATTGCAAAAAAAATCTAAACCATTTTCAGATGGCAAGTTTGTTAAAGAATGCATTGAGTGTGTTGCTGATATTAATGCTCTGACAAAAAGGCAGTTTGCAAAATTAAACTTGTCGCGACTGACATTAGCTTGCTGTATTGATGAATTAGCATCCGATATAGAGAGAACTTTAAAATACTGAGCCACAAATTTCCAGTTCTATTCTCTGGCACCCCATGAGAGTAGTGATGCTAGCGATACTGCCCAATTAGCAATTTTCCTAGGGGGAGTTAATAAAGATTTTAATATTACAGAAGAATTAGCTGCTCTTGTGCCTATTAAAGAACCACTAAAGCCAATGATTTAATGGAGAGTGTCACCAAAACCTTGATCAGCTTGGATTGAAGTTTACAAATCTGGTGTAAGAACAGATGGAGCTCCTGCATTTGCAGGAAAAGAGAAGGGTTAGTTAAATTACTGCAAGCAGAGGCAGCTAAAGTAGGAAACATTTCTGTAATGCAATATCACTGCTTATACACCAAGAAAACCTTTGTGCTAAATCCCTAAATTTAGATAGTGTTTTTTGAAAGTCATAAAAATAGTGAATTTCATTCATTCACATGGTTTGCGACATAGAGAATTTCAAACTTTCTTACAAAACCTAGTTTAGAATTAGAAAATATTGTTTATTATACTGAAATGAGATGGCTAAGTTGTGTCAAAATGTAGAAGCGAGTGTTTGATCTAAAAAGCAAAATACAGGGTGGACCGCTCGAATGGACCTAATTTCAATTGCTTGTTACTGGCAAACGGTTGAAGATAGAAACTTAAAACAACGTTCATATTACAGAAAAACTCACCAAGTTTTGATATCCAGATCACCACATCTCTATATGAGCCCCAGCAGTCACTGTGACGATATCAAAGCGATGAACAATTTCTTGCCAAGTACGTTGGAGTATGTCTTCTGGAATGTTCTCAATAGCCTCTATGATGCGCTCACGAAGATCACGAAGGTCTTTGACTGGGGTGGTGTAAACTTTATCTTTGACATAGCCCAGAGAAAGAAATCCAGTGGTGTTAAATCGGGAGATCTCGGGGGCCACGCGATTGGTCCTCCCCTACCAATCCAACGGCCAGGGAAAATGTTGTCCAAAGTCGTACGAACTTCATTGGACCAGTGGGGAGGAGCACCATCTTGCTGGAAAACGATGTTAGGGTGCAGTTGTTCAATTTGTGGGAAAGAAGAACTGCTCCAGCATGTCAAGATATGTGTACCACGAACAGTTTTCTCGGCGAAGAAAAACGGTCCAATGACCTTATTATGTGACAAACTGCACCAAACATTCATCTTCGGACTATCACGAACATGCTCTTGAATAGCGTGAGGATTCTCCGATCCCCAGATCCGCACATTATGCCGGTTTACCTTGCCTGACAAATGGAAAGTGGCTCGTCCGAGAAGAAAATCTTGGTCATGAAGTCAGGATCAGCGCCGAGACGGTCCAGCATCGTATTGGCGAATTCCACTCGTTTCGGCATGTCATTCGGCTCCAGACGTTGCACTAACTGCACTTTATATGCATGCAGTTTGAGGCGTTTGTGGACAATCCGTTGTAATGTCGATTTTGGTATTTGAAGTTCCCGCGAAGCTCTTCTTATGACTTCCGGGGGCTTCGCTCAAATGCGGCTTGAACATTTGCTACCATTTCATCGGATGCTCTGCGACCTCCACCATGCTTCTTCAACACAGATCCTGTAGCTAATAATGTATCACGCCACTTCTTTATGCTTCTAGCAGTTGGAGCATCACGGTTAAACACACGCCGGAACTCCCTTTGAACTCTAATGATTGATTTAAACTCCGCATACCACAAAACAGCTTGCGCTTTCATCTGCGGAGTCGCCATTTTCACAAACAATTAAATCTAAGAACGAGAAACGTATCTTTGTGCCATCTACCGACAGGATTCGAAACTTGGTGAGTTTTTTTGTACTATGAACGTTGTTTTAAGTTTCTATCTTCAACCGTTTGCCAGTAACAAGCAATTGAAATTAGGTCCATTCGAGCGGTCCACCCTGTACAAACATTTATAGAGGAGAAGGGCAAACCTATTGTTGAATTTAAAGATGCAGATTGTTATGCCAACACTAGGGTCTAACTGCAATAATAATAAAATACTATAAAAAGCCGATAAGGATAGACACATATACATGTGTATTATACCAAAAAACGAAATGTTGTGCCAACACTAGGGCCTAACTGCAATAATAATAAAATACTATAAAAGCCGATAAAGGATAGACACATATACATGTGTATTATACCAAAAAAATAGGGCATAAATATTCACCCTTTAAATGCGGATTAAAGTCTCAATCAAAATATACATAAGTGTTTTATAGATAAAAAACTAGGAAAAAAATTATTATAAAATGACTATTTCACAATCAATGAAGACACACTTACGAAATCTTATATAATATCAAAAACAACTTATTAGTTTCAACCAAATAGGAAATTCTTACGAAAACTTATATAACCCAAACACATTAGGATAAGAAGTTAAAAACACCTTATATAACATGGCCATGACATACTAGGAATATTACTACAGATGGGGCAAGAAAATAGGGTTTCCATTAGTTTTAGGGGATGGTGAAAGGTAAAGATAATCATATAAAAGCCGGGATTTTTAGTGGAAAAAGGCAGATCGGCGGCGGGACCGAGCACGGTCCCCCAGCAGGGAGGCAGCTACATTGGTAATATGAATTTTTTTATCATTCTTTAATGGTCATTTTCAGACATGGAATTAATTTAAGGACCAAATGGTCCAAAGAACTAGGAATAATGAACAAAGTTGAATATTTTAAATGTTTGTTTTCTCTCTCTGAATTTTAACACTTTAGCATTTTGACGTTTAACAATGAGGCGATTTCAGCTGATTCTAATAACTTGTTTTATATGTTGTGATCTAGTATTTCTTTATGTTTGGATTTATTTTAATAAATAATGTTAATTTTTCGTTTACTGTGTTTTAACATGTTTAAATGTGGAACTCATCCTCCAAAACCAAGGCCAACCGCTTGGGCCAAAGTCCACTTAAACCATAGTGAACTTAACGCTATCATTACGGCGGGGCTTAACTGACCCGCCGCGTAATAAGAATGGATGTGATTATGCCTTTCTGGTAGATATAACAACACAACTGAATGAACTTAATTCACGTCTCTAAGGTAAAGACCAATTATCACTACTATTATATTATATTATTTTTAGTCTGGACATCTTACCTCAATACTAATGTTGATTTGATCTTGAACATTAGTATTGAGGTAAGATGTCCATACTAAAAATAATATAATTAAAATAACCTCAAATAAACCAGCTATAACGGCTGGGGGACTCGACATGCTGACCACATGTCACTCGTACACTGGCTGATTATAATCCACCTCTGTGATTGACACATGTGGATGTGAGACCAGCAGCCGGCTGGTAGGCTAAGGGCCTTGTAGGCCTGTCGTGCCAGGAGTATATATATATATAACCTCAAAATATAACTTTCTAAAATTAAATATTGATCACTACTATGTTTGAACACATGAAGACCTTTGAAACAAAATTGCTACTTTTGGAATCACAAATAAAAACAACTTTCTGTATTTCCCAGCTCTACAAAAGTGTAATAATCAGTATTCTAAAAAGTACACAGAAATTATATCAGAATTAAGAAACAAATTCTGCGTTAGATTTCAAGACTTCAAGGAGAATGTTTTAAGTTTCAATCTGTTTTCTTCCCCTTTCTGCATTAAAATAGACGAGGTCCCTGAGGATCTGTAAATGGAGTGCGTTAATTTTCAATGTGCGTCAGACCTAAAGAATAAATTTAACAATATCCCCTTACTACAATTCTATTGAGACTACTTTCCCAGAGAAAAATATCCAGGCATTTATAGACATGCACTTCGTTTTGCATCACTTTTCGGTAGCACATACATATGTGAACAAGTGTTCTCCAGGATGAAACATGTGAAATACGCAACGAGAATATGAATCACCGACAGTCATCTGGAGAGTTTGCTTTAATTTGCTACATCAATCAAATCAGATATCGGATGGCTTGTTCGTGAAAAGCAGTGCCAGGTGTTGCATTGACAGATAAAAAATTAATTATTTTAATATAACAGTTTTATTTCAATTTTAAACTAAAATTTATATTAAACATACTTTATTTAGATTGTTCAATTTAAGTTTCAAAATTACTTTATGCACGAAAAAATGTTTAATTTTAAAAATAACTTAAGTATATGATTGATAACATAACAGTATATTAACTATTTTATATATAAATTAATTGGTTTATCTTAGATCCTATTTAATACGGTAAAAAAATTGGATCATGCAGCCCACAAACCAATTCACCTTAATGACAGTGGCCCTTTTCCAAAAAAAGGTTGGACATGCCTGCCTTAGACAGAGATAAATATATTTCTAGCCTCTATAATGGTGAAAGTACTGTTAGAAGTGGATATTTAACAGAGAGACCTGTTAGGTGGAGTGTCTTGATTCAACATGGCAGCATGGTGAGGTAAGTCTGCATACCTTATTCCAGATCGGTTAATTAACTATTAAATTTTCTAGTCAAAATACGTTTTTAAGTCTAAAAACTAGAATATTATTATTCTTGTTATCTTCACTATAAAGAACAACAAAATTTAAAATGGTAAATATATAGAAATCTAAGTAAAGTTTTAAAATCAAAATAGGGAAGAAGAGAGTTTATTTAATATGGATTTAAGAAATTATTTTTAATGTTTATATTTAAATTAATATTTTTCTAATCCTGGATATAATCTAATTTAAGAAAGAAAAAATTAATGCTTGAACTGGGATTTGAACTCTGGGCCTCTCATTCTTCATACAAGTGTGCTGTCCATTAAACCATTTAAACGACGATACAAATGTTAATATTTCTTTTAACTTATATAATTCTTAATTATATTTTTCTTTTCAAATATAATTTGTCCATCATTAAGATGTTTAAAACGAATAATATTAACATTATATATTTCTTGTTCGTCCGAAGGCTGATAGCTGTCGCTACCATCACACTAATCTATTCAGAAGTATTTTATTGATAATTTATACATTACTTTTTAGTGGTAAAGCTTCATTTTTTGATGTTTTTATTTGAATTAAACATTTTCCAATCCTGGATAGTATGTAATTTAAGAAAGAAAAATTATTAAGAAATTATACTCGCTAGATATCTCTCTTTAATACCATAAGTATTAGTCCAAGTTATTACATTTTAGGTTCACAAGGTACAACCCTATAATATATCCTTTAAGTTTATACACTGCCTGCTACCTAACTATATATATATATATATATATCAATAAATTTGACATGCTACCTTCAAGTAATCTCTGAAGAATCCCATTTATTCCATTAAAGCCCTTGATGGAAATGTGTATTTGTAACACCTACTGTAAAGAAAATTATGTAAACATATTATTGAAAAATACCCAAGATTCTGGGATGTTGATATCAGGATGGAAGAGATTGATGAAGGTCTTGGATCCAATTCATAGGAAAATAATTAAAGATATGTTTTATATTATATCTATGTTCAGATTTTGTTTTCAAAAATCCAACAGCCTTTAAAAAACAGCATCTTGTGAACTCTGCTTCTATCATTCACTTTCAACTGTTTACTTCCACTCTATACATATAGTGGATTTACTATAGATAGATTAGAATTCATATAGGAGGTATCACATTCGCAGGATTGGTTCAATTGGATATTTTTATGGTTATTCTCAATCAATATTGAATTTTCATTATAACATAAAAACGAATTAAAAAATGCTATGAACAATACTTAATTAAAAAATTGTAACTCTTTAGATAACACTTAGAAACTGGGGCTGGAAGTAGACATCAGTAAAATTAAATATATGGTCACATGCAGAAATACTATTCATTATTACATGGGAATAGACACTTAACAAATTAGAGAAATTTTGAATAAGAAATAATGGATTTTAAATGCTGGGAAGATAAATAAGAATGAGATGCAGAAAGAAATTAAACATAGGCTCAACTCTAGAGACACATGGTACTATGCACTACAGGAACTCTTGTCATCCAAATTTTGTCAGAAAATCTTTAACTAAAAATATAAAAAAATGGCAGTTCTTACAGTTATATGGATACAAAAAGTGGTTTCTTACTTTAAGAGGAGAAAAGATTAAGTGAAAAGAGGAAAAGCACTTGAAAGTATTTGAACCAAATTGAGGTGAACAAATAGATGAATTTTAAAATCATTAGGAAGTTACATTATGAGGTTTAATTTAATATTTGAGTTTGTATTCTTTAACATTCTTACCTCATATGTTTATTTTGTTGGATGATCATTTCAAAGCTATTGCTCCATCTTCAGCTTGTCACAAACTGAAGATGGACCAATAGCTTTGAAACGATCATCCAACAAAACAAACATACGAGGTAAGAATGTTAAAAAATACAAACTCAAATATTAAATAGGTGAATTACTTTTTTTTTTAGGGATTCTCACTATGAGGTATTATTATCTGTTATTTATTACCTAAATAAATAGGTGAATGAAACTACAAAACTGTGAGCTCCAAAATCTTTATAGGAATCCACATATAACAGTAAAACCCCATGGACTATGATGGGCAGGGCATATGACATGTATGGTGAATGAAAGGAGCATGGAAACTTTTTGTAGGAAAATCAGAGAAAAATGCCCAGTAGGAAGGCCAAGACTGAGATGGGATTATAACCTTCATTTGAAAAGTGAATGTTAGGAAAATATTAGCTCAGAATAAGGATTATGCATGGTCATTAACCTCTGGATCCAATCGTGCCAGTGAGTTATACCTTACCTGCTCTTAACCCATTCGCTTCAGGTTTAAATGCTTAATGAGTTTCCCCAGAAACCGGATTTAAGTTACCGTAAATTACATTTTCTATTTTCAGATATTCAAAACAAACAAAATATAACGGTACTTGAGATCACAATAAGAGTGAAGGCAAAAAACGAATTCCTCCACTACTCATAAATGTTAACAAAATATTACCCTGCCAAGGGATGTAAAACATATTGCAAAGTATATAACAACAGAGTTAAGCGAGTGTACCTCGTCTTTTGAGTTCAAGCATTGCAATTATTGATAATTGCAAGCCAGATATATTCCAACTTAAATTCTACCCCCCTTAAAGATAAAACTTTTCTAGAATTTTGAAGCCAACCGGAACCTCTATAGATATTATAATAATTACACCTATATTATAGGAACATTTTACGTTTATTTCAGTATTAACAGGATTAACCTATCAATCATTCTGATTTACATTTTATTCTTAATTTTTTTAGGGGCATACTTGTTCTATTTATTTATGTAACAAGATTAGCGATTTAACTGCTGGCGAGTCTACCTCGTCTTTTGAGGCAAATGGGTTAAGAGTGATCCTAACATAAACAAATGCTAAATGTATCCTTCTGCCATTCGCACCACAATTACTGTCACATTGACAGGGAGCACGTGATTGAATTGGGTAGATTACAAGAAAGCTGGTGAGATTTTCCACTGAACTTGTAAAATACATTTAAAATAACTTTTTTTTTACCACTAGTTTGCCAGACTTGTTTTTTAAGATTTAGATGGTGACACAGCATCAGAAAACTTGACACTTTCAGCCATTTTATTGCATCAGAATCGATGCAAGAATGACTCAAATGCATCATCCATATAATAATAAACTATTTTAAGTTGTAATTATTGATTTGGTATATTTAGAATACTTTGTGTTTTGAATATTATTTTCATTCAAGAAGAATAAGTATATTCAGAGGACATATTTTTAATTTAATGAAGGAATTACTTTTTTGCATACTTATTGCTTCTACATTGTATGTTGGAATGAAAAGCTAGCAGATCACATGGCTTTGTTTTGATGAGGATCACTTTAAGAGTGGATAGCCTTTAGTTTAACCTTTAGAATTTTCTAAAATTCAGAAGACACCAAGCATATCCATATAAATCAACAAAAAATAATTTTTTATATAAGCCAATCTTTGTTTTCTCACATTAACCAAGATCTTTTATGATTAATTAACTTTATTTATATTTCCTGAGTCCTATGCTGTAGCCGAGCAATTTAAGTTACAGGACTTGTGCTGGTTCAAGTTCCGACGGGGGACCCAACATACTTACCACATGTCACACCTATACTAGCAGGATGATCATCCACCTCTATGATGTAAGTTAAGTGCCCAGGTGGTAGGCAAAGGGCTTTCTAGGGCCATCATGCCATGGAGTTTTATTTTTATATTTCTCAGGATATTATACTGACTACAATGCAATTACAGTTTTAAAGAATATTTAGAAATTTATTCCCATTCTCTCCCTAAAATCATATATATCATTAAAGGAAAAACATATGATATAACCTGACAACTTCAAGTAAAAAAAAAAAAGTACGTGAACTACTGATCTTCTGTCTCTTTCACTTTGTGAGGCACCAATCCCTTTGAGGGGGTGTGTAATCTTCACAGCCAATAGAAGAAACCCTACACAGCATTTCCACAAGAATCTTTTGTTCACTTCTTCCTGCATTCAAAAGATGGTCCATAACAATAGCATTTGAGCAGACTTGTTGACCGCCAATTTTCTTGTTTTTATTAGGTTTGATAAACTGTCAATGGAACTCCTTAATAAATACTTAACGGAAGACGAACCAAATATGGAATAATATTGTTTACATTTGTACCAGATGCAGACTAGTCGCCCTACCACTGCACTCTGGCCACTCTATTTGCGGCTCTGAAGTTTAGATTGTACGAGGGGCAAGGGAGAAACTCGCCCTCTATTGCCAATAAGAAAGTAGTTGAGTGAGTGAGCGTCTGCTACAACCAATCACTGCTCTTGACGTCGCTAGTATGTTTTGAGATTGCTGCGATGTTGTCTGACTGTATTTCTGCTAACCGCGTGGCTTCAGTTGCTCTTTGTTGCAGCACAGAGTGTGCTTGTTAGCTGTTTCACTCTTGTGATTACCTGTTAACAATACAGCTTCAGTCCATTATTGTTTTAATATGACGAGTGTCTGAATCAAAAAAGAAATCGGCTCTTATACGAGTCAAAGCCGAGAATTTATTTATCGGTTGTGATGAGGCAGAAAATGATGATATACAAAGATTGTGGTCTTTCCTCTTGATTAAAAACGATAAAAGTAAGTTTTTTATTTTAACGATAGATGAGAAGAGTTTTTTTAAATAAAAATTATGTTCTTTATGCATTTATCGTAGTTTTGAAGTGATGTATGGAATTGTTTTTTCGTGAATTTATTAGAATGGTGAATATTTTCGAGAATAGTGTGTTCGTAGCAATAAATGAGAAATTTCATATTTTTGTTTCGTTTTCAATTTCGCGTAATAAAATGAGCATTTATTTCTAATATTTACGTTCTAGATAAACAGAAAGTGTTATGATTTAATATTCCGCGTGGTACATAAAGCGGCCCTTCCCGCTGAATATCCATTACGGCAACACTGTCGTCAAAACTTGAGAGCCGTAGACTGGGCGGCTGCACTATCGTCTTGCTCTGAGGATGGCTGGTAATCAACCCTAGATACTTATTATTCGGAAAAAAAAATCCTAATCAAAGGTGGGAACGATCTATTTCCAAAATAGGCATTCCAGTAAACTCCAACTGGACACAGGGACCAAGGAGAACCAAAACATCGGTGGAAAGATCAAGACCATCTTATTAGGCTTAACGTCACAAGCAACATCGCCTAAAGCGGAATTGTTCATGAAGATGATATTTGTATTACACGGAGACCGTCTCTGCCGTTTCTGTTTGCCAATTTCTACGGTATTTTCACTAAGAATAGTTGTATAGTTTATGTGTATTTACTACGCGGTGTTGTTATGCATCAACATGAGTGAGTCAACACGTGAGAACAAAATATAATGTTTTTATTGAAATAAGCTTTTTCATCACTAATGTACAAAAAAGTTAATTAAACTACAAAACTCTCTCTGCTAAAGTAAACTGTTAACTGCGAACTCTTCCCACCTCGAAACCCACAGCTAACTGTAGGCCAACACATATTTATTTATAAACAGGTTTATAATCTAATAAAACATCTTCCTGTGTCCACAGCTTTTTAAATGTTTATCTTCTTTCTCCATTCTTCTCTATCTTCCCATTCCAATTCTTCCAGACCTATCTCCCTCGTAACTCTTTATATCATCCATCCATTTAAATCTAGGTCCACCTCTCTTTCCTTTTTCAAGTGGAATCCATTCCAATGCTTTTCCGGGTAATCTTGTCTCTGGCATTTTACGCATATGACCATACCATCTGTATCTCACAAAATCTAATATTGAATTTTTGGACATTCATTTGTTGTCTGATGATTGTATTTCTGATTTTTTTCCAATTTAGAAAGTTCAATTGAGCATCTAAAACAATCCACTTCAGTAGACATAAGTTTTAAACTCATTTTTTATTCAACTGACAAGTTTCTGCACCGTATGTAAGCGTGCTTTTAAGATGACAAGATGGCGACCGCAGTGTATACACATGTAGAAAGCGCTCTGCAAAAATTGAAAAGTATAGCAGAAATAAATGGATATCTGAAGAAAGATGTGAAGGAAGATTTATTAAATGCGGTGAGTACCTTGGATGAATATTTCAGTAGAATAAGAGAAACCCAGAATAGAGTAAATCCCGAGAACAATAATCTATCAAATGAAACAGAAAATGTATACATGAGCGAAGCAAATGTGTCGGCAGAGGGAGAGGACAGCTTGGCAGCGGGACAGGTGGCGCTACCTAGTGAGAGTAAGGAAGAAAACACCACGCGACCACCAACCAGTACCGACAACTTGCGGCGAGACTAGAAACCACAATAGCAGCCAGATCTCAACTAGCACTCCGCTAGAAGAGAAAATCATGAACAGTGTTGAAATGAAGATGAATCACATGATCGATATGTTTACTAATAATATAAGGAACATGATAAAGGCAGAAATTAAAGGCAACCACCAACAACAAACGCCGACAGTAGACCAAGGTCACGAACAAACAGTAATAACAGAGACCTACAACAGAAAAAAATAAAGACAGCCGCCCCATCCCGTCAGGAATCGCGTGAACACGATTACTACCCGAATCGGATATTAACGAGGGGGAATGGACACAAGTAACTGGCAGGAGAACAAGAAGGCAAACAAGACAAAATTCAGTGAGCGGCTCTGGACCAAGAGATGAAGACCTACAAGCTGCAGACAGGAAAGCCTGGCTCTTCGTGGGACGCCTGAAGTCACAGACAACACCGGAAGCCATGAAGAAATTCCTAACTAAAAGAGGAATCAAAGAAAATGTGACCTGCGAAGAAATCACAAATAACTATAACACTAAAGCATTCAGAGTGGGTATCCCCTACGACTACCTAACCAGGGTTAATGAAGAGGATTTCTGGCCAACAGGAATAGTCGTCAGGCGATTCAAATTTCGCGCCTTTCGCCCCCAAAGGGTATATGAAGGTTACGGCCTCGAAAAACGAGCAAAATGAACTCATAAAAAGAAGCAGCCAAAACAGAAAAGACGCACTAGGACATTTAAAAATCTTATTATGGAACATAGAAGGTATAAAAAGTGCAATGACCATGAGCCCGGAAAATTTCCTAAAGAGTACGACATAGCAATCCTGACCGAAACCTTTCTAACAGAGAACTGGCAACACCCAAATTTCTATGGAACACACCTTATGGCTAGACAAGGCGAAAAAGGCAGACCATCTGGAGGGATAACTATCTTACTAAAACCACATCTGAGTCCCATTATTGCAACAAAACAACAGGAAAACATCCTACTACTCGAAACGACGACTACCTAGTGATAATAGCAGCATATTTCAAACCGAACATGACAGCAATTGACATAATGGATGAACTAGGCCAAACCATCACCCAGTACAAGCAGGACAAACCAATAATCATCGCGGGAGATCTAAACTGCAGACTAGACTCCCAAAACTATAAACGAAGTTGGTATTGGAAAAACTACAAGAGGAAGGATTCACATTATTAAACAACCCTAAGATACCTACATACATCTCTCACAATGGCAAGAGTGCAATAGATATCGCACTCACAAAAGGTACTATAACAGGAAATATAACTACATTATGGAATGCAAACCATTCGGCATTAAGGAAACATATACCACTAGAAATAAATATTCAAGGTAAATGGAAAAGACACAGGAAGAGACAACACATCACCTATCAAGGAAGATAGACATAGGAAAAGTAGAAGCCAAGATAGAGACAAAAACGCTAATAGAAAATGAGAGACTGGAGGAAGCTACTCAAATGTTAGGCGAAATACTAAGACAAGCCACGAATCACCGAATCAAAAGAAGAGCAAAACCCTGGTTCAATAATGAATGCTACAGACTAAGAAGAGATACCTTAGATACTTTACAACAACTGAAACAAAATACCGAAAACCACGCTCTTCTACTCACATACGCCGAGAAGAGGAAACACTACAAGAGAATAATAAAAGAAAAGAAAAGCGCTTGCAGGAAGAGGGCAGGATGCTAGCGGAGGAGGCCAAGAAAGACCCACATTTAGCACTCCGCCCAAAGAAACAAGCGCAAACACACTACATTGACATGGAAATATGGGAGTCACATTTCAACAACATACTCAATAAAGAGGGACCAATTTGTGGCAAAAGGAACCCTCAAGAAATTTTAACACCAATACCCACAAACTGGATACCCCTGACCACAGAAGAAGTTGGATATGCAATATGTAACTCCAAAAACAAGAAAGCAGCGGGCCCAGACGGAATATACAATGAATACATAAAAGACACGGCACATCTGTTAGACCAGGTTTGGACAAAATTATACAACAAATGCATACAAACAGCCTCCATACCTGAACAATGGAGAAAATCAATTGTCAAGGTATTATATAAAGGGAAAGGAAACCCGAAAGACCCCAACAAAAATTGGAAAATTGTCACTTCAAAATTTTCACCAAATTAATAACAGGACGAATAAGGGAGGAAATAGATGAGCATCTACCAGAAAATCAATTCGGGTTTAGAAAAGAAAGTCAACTCTAAACGCAATCGAACTCTTGTTGAAACATATTTGGGAAGCATTAGAAGACAGAGAGAAGTTTTATACCGTCTTCATAGACTTCACGAAGGCCTTCGATCTACTAGACAGACAACTAGTGATAGAAAAACTAAAGGAGACACTAGGAAACAACAACATATGGACGAACCTCATCAATACACTGCTGAGCTGGAATGAATATATGTCTCAGATAACATCGTCATGTCA
Organism: Diploptera punctata; assembly: GCA_030220185.1. Taxonomy (NCBI): domain Eukaryota; kingdom Metazoa; phylum Arthropoda; class Insecta; order Blattodea; family Blaberidae; genus Diploptera; species Diploptera punctata. The sequence goes on along the minus strand of JASPKZ010000689.1, from coordinate 40,718 downwards.
AAACCGACCATTCAAACACATGGAGTACTGCAGGGCGATCCACTAAGCCCCTTACTGTTTATACTAGCAACCGAAGAAATCCTTAGAATTACCCAAAAGATAGTATCTTCTCGTGCGCATATGCGGACGACATCGTAATCGGTTCCAGAGACATAACATTCAGGAAAAATTAAACGAAGTGGAAAAATGGTGCTCCAAGAACAAGCTGGAGATTAATATATCAAAAACGGACACAATGATCTTCAGAAACGGAGGAAGAGCCGCCATGAATGAAGAGATATACATAAGGGAAACTAAACTGAAAATAGTACCAGACTTCAAATATCTAGGCATCACGCTACAAACAAGCGCAAAATGCTTCACAAAACATATCACAGAAAAGACAACCCAGGCAATAATGGCAATGCACGAAATAAGAAACATTAGATCCCTCACCTTAGAGTCGGCAATGCTGTTATTTAGAGCAAAAATTCTACCAATACTAACATACGGCATAGATATCATCTGGACACGTTTAACAATGAAGAATCTTTCCTCTCTAGAAAGGGTAAAAGCGAGATATATAAAGGCAGTATTAGGAGTGTCAAAAGTAACACATTCAAGACTCGCATACCTACTGGCGAAGGAAACTTTTCTCATCGACGACCTCAGAACAAGCATACTCTTACCCAGCACCAGCGCATCTGAGCAGCTGCTAGCAACATTTAACAGGAAAAGAGAAGAAATACATCCAGAATTTTACAGCACCGGAGCCATGGTGGACCGTGCGTGGACAAAAGAAAAATTTCGAAATGAGACACGTCATCATCAGGCTGGCAATCCACGGATTCCACCACCTGATATGCAAGAACAAAAAATTCCATGAACCAAACATAGACTGTAAATGTATGCTATGCAAAAAAACATGTGACCGATATCATATTGAGCTATGCACAAAAAGAACAAAGACAATTTGTGAATATGCAAATATGTAAATTAAAAATGTATCATACTTTAATCCTGGCTATTTGGCTGCAATAAAATTATTAATTATGGAATTATAAATTTGTAATTTGGTATCTATTCTTATGTGTTTGTCATAAGTAATGCCACAAGTGATTTCCAAATTATCGATAAATTCACGACTCACGAAGTGAGTCGTGAATTTATCTAGAGAATTTGGAAATCAAGAGTGGCATTTGTTAGGAATATTTAACGAATAAAATTAAGCTGTTTACTTACTCGCAAATCATTATTTAAATATAGTTATTTTAAAATATTTATATATTTAATGTAAACGGCGATGTTTGAAAACAAATGAGAAACGATTGGTACGCTTCATTTGCTTCTTTTGTTCATCACTGCAACAAGATCATATTATTTATTGCCAAAGGAACGCAATATTGTAAGAATGCACTCTAGTGGAGAAAAAACGAAACACATAAAACTAAAAATAATATAATTAACATAAAACTGTATATTAATTCCTTTCTGATATCCTATGATGTAAATATGACAACTATATTTTTCTGGAATGTTATTACCTGGGAAAAATACATTTAAGAAAGTGCAAACCCGGTTTCTTTTTTTTGGTGGTATAATGAATTGCTACAAATGTTTTATATTAACTTCCGCATGCGCTATGTGTTGACATTTATGCATTGTATATACAATCTGTTAGCCGTATGTCTTACAGAGTCAGTCACTGCAAAATAATGCTATGACCTATTCAGAATATTAAAAAGGAGGTGCTTTCTTTATTATGATAAACTTTAGTTGGTAAATTCTAGGCGAAACACGACTGTGATTGGTTGTAAAAAAAAATCATTGAAATGTGATTGGTCATTGACTCCCATTTGGGGCATGAGTTAAATAGTCCCACAAAACTCCGTTTAACATTGTTATTACCGACCTACCTTTTTGAATTCTATATTTAATGTAATTTTCTTGGTACACTTTGAGTTAATTTTGATCCCCAGGTACTTACATTCCTCTCATTCTTAGATACATCCCATTCCATCTTCCAAAACTAAATTTTCGTTTCATCACCACAGAATAAATAAAATTATTTATTCAAATTTACTTTTAAACCTCATTTAATATAGGTACTGTTCTATGTGTTTTCGACTCATATATTCCAGGCCAACGCATAACTAATTTAAAATTAATTTAGTATTTTGTAAAGTGTTTTCAATTAACCTGATATTATGTTGATTACATTATAGATCAGAGGATACTTTACATATTTGCAAGATACTGTGATATTTATGACTGTAACATGTGTAAAGCACAATGTCATAGGGATCAAGTAGAACCAGACGTCAAGATAACGTCTTGAAAAAAACAAACAGCTTCACATTACATATTATTCGTAGTGAAATCAAGTACGCCATTCTAGATACACATACGTTAGAGCTTTTTTTTTTGTAAACAGGGAGCGGCCAACTTACGTGAAAGAAACCTCTGCTTTTAAATTCCAAATGTATCATATTTATACTATAGTCATGCATAGATTTAATAGCAATACTCTAATTCCCTGATCTTTTCTGTTTATAAGATATTATTTGGACCCCCACGTGTCTGTGCCATGGATATTTGTTTATACAGAGAGAAAAGAACGTATCGAATACTATTATGCTGTCCTATTACTACTCGAGCTGTGCGTTACAAAAATTCGTATAGATAAAGGAAATGGTCCTGGACAAACTTGCGTAGAAATTAACAATGGCCTTCGACAAGGTTAATATATATTTAGATGATATCATTAGTACATGGCAAACTTTTTTAGATGAACATTTTATGATAAACGGTACGAAAATGAACTGTCTTTTATTCGCAGATGACCAGATCATTCTAGCTTCCTCAGAAAATCAACTACAAAGATCAGTTTATAAATTATGGAAACTAATAAACGATTATAATTTAAATATATCAACAGAGAAAACAAAGTCAATGACATTTATTGGAACTCAGCATAAAAGGACAAAAATTGTAATTGGAGCAAACATAATTGAACAAGTACCGTAACTTGTTTCAATTATCTGGGATGTATGATATCGTACCAGCAAAATTTGGGCATGGAGAAGAAATTAGGGAAATTTCAACAGATATGTGGTTTAATAAGAATATATTTGAGAAGTAAGACCACAAGGGAAACTCAATTAAAATTTTACAAAACAGTAGCCGTTCCAACATTAATATACGGGTCTGAGACTTGGCCTTTAACGATCTCTGATAAAAATAAAATTGAGACAATAGAAATGAGATTTCTCAGATCAGTTGCAGGCGTATTTCTAAGAGATCAAAAGAGAAGTCAAGATATCAGAGATGAACTACAAATGTATAATATAAACGAGAGAATACACACAAATAAACGTAATTGGTTTGAACATATGCAAAGAATGCCAAATAATCGATTATCAAAACAGCTGCTTCATTATAGGCCTCTAGGCCGAAGAAATGTAGGAAGACCAATACGTCGTTGGAAAGACGACCTGCACCTGCAGCATATAGTGCACCGGGGAGCGTAATGGGTCAACAGGCCCATACCTTGAAGATGATGATGCTGTGCGTTGACGTCACTATAAATACACTCGACAATTGTTAACCCTAGTCAACGTACATTGCCCGTTAAAAGATTGACAGAACTTTCGGTGTACGGTTCACAAATTATTATATTATAGGCTATATATTATTCTTCTGTATGGGTGTATGTCACTGAACTCCTCCTAAACGATTGGACAGATTTGATGATTTTTTTATGTGTGTTTGAGTGGATCCTTGGGATGTTTTGGATTCAGAATTGGACCCTCTGAAACCATTAGGTGTAAGAGTTCACCTGAAGTAAATATTAAAAAATCGCTATAGGGGTTACAATTTCCCATGCTTCACAACGAAACTCAGCATATCCTATTAAAATAAACCGAGGTAGGTATTATCAAAAAAAAAAATGAGCGAAATCCGACAATTAGAAGTGGATGTTTACCTTAAATTCGAAATTAAAAACTGACTAGCAACCGCCATGTTTGGCTAGTCTCAGCGTATACCATATAATTTACTTAACCTTTAACCCTTAAATTGGAATGTATCCTACAAGATGCATTGGTATCATGTATTTAATACTGTTTATAAAACAATAAAAAATAAACGACTAGGAATTATTTAATTTTGTGTCAAATTACACAATAATGTACAATAATAACTTGGAATCATTAGTTTAAGGGAGGGAAGGAGGTTACGAGTATTTGAGAATAAAGTACTTAAAAATGTTTTTGGACCAACGAGAGATGAACAGACAGGTGAATGGAGAAGACTGCATAACAGTGAATTATATGACCATTATAGGGAGCCAGATATAATAAGAACAGTTAAGTGCCGTAGACTGCGATGGGCAGGACATGTGGCACGAATGGGGAATGGAAGACGTGCATGGAAGCTTCTTGTAGAAAAACTAGAGGGAAAACGCCCAGTTGGTAGACCAAGAATATGGTGGGAGAATAACATTAACTATGATTTGAGGGAAGTAGATTATACAGGCAATGATTAGAAAACATTAGCTCAGGATAGAGACGTATGGAGAGCTTATGTCCGCGCGGTCATGAACATATGGGTTCGATAGTGCCAGTGAATCAGTTAGTTAGTTAGTCTTATATGCTTTTGTTTTCATTGCGGTACGAAACATTTAAAAAACTAGCAGCAGAAATTATTGCATCTAGAAGAACACAAGCGAAGATCAGCTTAAAGGCTTGTTAATATCTGACAACGGGTTCTTTGCATCCCGATCTGCTGCCGGTTGAGGTCGGCGCTAGGTTAATCACTCATTATTCCCAATGACAGCATACAAAAGGGCTAAAGAGGGTAAATAAATCCCTAAAGTAGCCGGAAGTTTGGGTCACGTGGTCGTGTGTGTCGTTTCGCCAATTTAAAGGTTAATTATTAATTTATTTAGGCATAGCAACTCTTGCCGGGTGTTAGCTAGAACTGTATATGGTGTGATACCGTAATACTTTGCTGTGGTTTTCAGTAAAATACACCCATTTAATGACGCACACTAACATGTAGCTCAGTTCTAGAGTGCTTGCTTCGAATATACGAGTCTAGGGTATGATCCGCGGTCTAACGATTTTTTTGTCTTTCCTATTTGCATTTATTTGTCCTTTTTAAAGATAAGACTCTATTGGTTATGTGAAATTGTTTATTGCCTTACATCAGAGGGCTATTATGAGGCTGTAATTAGCCAATATAAAATAAATATCAAATTTGGAGGTGGGACAAAAATAACTAAAATAGTAAATAAAATAAATAAATAAACTGTGTAACTAGTAGTGGTAGTAGTAGGACTTTATTAGACAAAAAGTAAGATATTTACAATATTATTTACAATATTATTTACAATATTATTTACAAATATGGGTCGCACGGGCAGTAAGCCGTATGTGCTGTTGACAGTCCGTTACAATAAAGTAATAATTGGCAACAGTATAAAGAAAAAAAACAACATTGCAATTACATAAAGAAAACACAATAATATTACAATTACATAATAATACAATAGCATTATACACTAATTAAGTTATGTATAATTACACTGCTCAAAAAATTAGGGGATATTGTGGAATAACCTATTAAGACTATGTTTTTAGGAACAGTATTAGATGCAATTACTTTCTATTACTCCAAAAGAATGTCAACACGAGTTTGAAGTCATTACGTAACCTCTGTACCACACCAGATGTCAAAGAGTTCCTGATTAGGAATATGGCAAACAAACAAAGCAACATTAACATGGGTGAAAATGTTTCTTTAGTATGGTGTATGGTCTCCTCGAACGGCCAGCACTGCCTCACACCTGTATGGCATTGATGCAATGAGGTTAGCAATGAGTTCTTGGGGGATACGTGGCCAGTCTTCCATAAGAGCAATGTGCAGCTCTGGAACAGTTGTGGGAGGTGCTGGTCTGCCTGCAATGCACCTGCCTAATGCATCCCACACATGCTCAATCGGATTTAATTCCGGGGACGAAGCTGGCCATTGCATACGCTCGATACCCTTCACTTCCAGCATGTCGTCCACCAAGCCAGTTCTGTGGGGTCGTGCATTATCGTCCATAAAAAGAAAAGAATCACCTATGGCATCAGCATAAGGCACGACAAAAGGTCGGAGAATCTCATCTCTATACTTTACCGCAGTCAAAGTACCACCTTGGATAACGTAGAGGTCCGTACGTCCACCACTACTGACTCCTTCCTGCCTACACCATCAATCCACCGCCACCATATGGGGATCTTTCACGTACAAAAGCAGGATTGTTTCGTGTCCCTTTTTCTCTCCAGATGAATACACGCCGACTATCACATTCCATGTTGAATCGCGACTCATCAGAAAAAAGAACTGATCTCCATTCAGCATGCCTCCACCCACGATGTTCCTCCGCCCAGATTCTGCGATCTCTACGGTGTTGTGGAGTTAACCTGGTACACACCATGGGCCTACGGGCATAGAGACCACTTCCATGCAGTCGATTAGAGACAATTTGTGTTGACACCCTGCGTCCTGTTGCTGTTTGAAGTGTATTTCGCAGTTGAGTTGCATTCTGCTGTCTATTCCGACGGGCTGTTAACAAGAGGTAACGGTCATCCCTTGCTGTTGTTGCCCTTGGTCGACCTTGTCCGGCTCTTCTGTGAACTGTATGTTCTTTGAAAATGATTCCAAAGACTGGAAATCACGCTTTGAGACACCCCAATGGCTTGTGCCACCTCTTGTTGTGTCTGTCCAGCTTCCATCCTTCCTATGGCCCTCCAAGCCATTGGTTCAGGTAAATCACGTTGTCGAGGCATCACTGTCCCTAAGGCAAGTCATTCACTAACTGAAAACTGCACTGGATTTAAAAACAGCAACAAAACATTCACCCCCCACACCACCCTTTCAAATCAACAATACAGACACTGCCCTCTGGTGTGGTACCGAGGTTACGTAACAACTTAAAACTCTTATTTACATTATCATGGAGTAATAGAAAGTGATTGCATCTAATACTATTCCAAAAAACATAGTCTTAGTAGGTTATTCTACAATATCCCCTAATTTTTTTGATCAGTGTATTAAGAATTAATGGTATTGCATTTTGATAACATATATTTATTCATGAATGAGTGTTGTTCTTATTTTCCGCGTTTTGTCCAGAAATTTACCCAAGTTTATCCATTTTTCTGGATTTACCAATAACTCGTAGCATGCCAATCTTTCCCGATTTGAATTTCGAAATCTTTCCGGTAATAACTGACGTCTCCAATATTCTAAATGATCACATTTTCCTAAATATGTATCTCATCTTCAAAGTTCCCGCACATTTGACATATTCGCATATCGTGATCGTCGCCAATTTTTAGAATTTCCATACCCTTAGCCTAAATAAGCATGCCCTGATCTCGCTTTAAATCCTAAGTTGTGTATATATACGTTAGTGTAACTAAATTGCAGGCTGTAATAGCTAGTCCACATGCCGCTTGAATCTCACTGCACGCATTCTTAAATACTTACTTACTCACTGAATCCGTACGTTCATGACCGCGGGGACATAAGCTCTCCATTCATCCCTATCCTGTGCGAATGTTTCCAATCGTTCCCTCTATCATCTACTTCCCTCAAATCATAGTTAATGTTATTTATTCTTGGTCTACCAAATGGGCGTTTTCCCTCTGGTTTTCCTACAAGAAGCTTCCATGAACGTCTTTCATTCCCCATTCGTGCCACATGTCCTGCCAATAGCAGTATACGAGACTTAACTGTTCTTATTATATCTGGCTTCCTATAAAGACCATGTAGTTCACTGTAAAGGAGTCTTCTCCATTCACTTGTCTGTTCATCTTTCTTTGGTCCAAAACATTTCCTAGGAACCATATACCCAGATACTCGTAATCTCCTTTCGTCCCTTAAATAAGAGTCCAATGTTTCGCACCCATATAATATTGCGTGACAAAATTTAATTTAGATATTGAAGTTAGACGTATGGAATGGTTGGGCCATATTTGCAGAATGAACGAAACACATTTGCCCAGGATGATATCAATCGCTAATCTGGATGGAAGGAGAAAAGTTGGGAGGTCTAGGTTACGATGTATGGACGACGTACAGGTGGTCCTACGAAAGATTGACATAACAAATTGGAGAAATAAGGCCATTGGCAGAAGAGAATGGATGGTTGTCATGAGGGTAGATAAGGCAAAACTAAAAGGAACGTCACGCCAATGATGATGATGACATAATTCAATTACTAATAGAAAATAGTGTTTTAATTAATGAATATTTATTTATAACTTAAGTTTTATTTAAAAAAAATATTTAAAACTAGTATGCAGTAGAACTCTGACATTGTTAATGCAGTCTGACTAGGTTTATTTTGAAGGAAAACATTTGGCCCCTAATGATATAACTTGTTTTTGAGAAGTAGGACTAATACTTCTCAGTAACTTGTTATAATTGACAGGGAAGAGTTTTTGAACTGGTAGCACACTGACAACTTCCTTCACAATAAGGTAGCATGTAAATATCACATTAAATACATTAGTTATCGGTAATAGTCTTCAAACACTTCACGCTCTTATCTGTAAATAAGTTTCATAATATTTATATGCCTTAGACGGTAGTTTACTGACTCTCTTTCTTTAAATTTTTATTTTACAATGGCCTTTAACAGCACAAGTTATTTAGCGTCGCAATTCTAATCTGAATGTGAAAGGGCCGACAAGTTTTTTGTCAGAGACTGGATGTTCTTTTATATGCCATAAATGTAGGGTATGGGAATTATGCTTTACTTCCCTTCCAAAGGAAGATACTCTAGATTTTTTTTACGCCAGAGAAATCCAACGAACCCAGTCGGATTTGAATCCCCATCTCGAAATCAAAGTCGAGCACTAGTCCATCGGAACCAACTGTTTGACTCGTAAATTGTCTTACTATGTTTGAGTAAATATTAATATATAATTTATGAATGTATAATTTATTGATAAGTTATTCTTAATACAGTTCTTAGGAACATTTTTGGACTAATGAGAGATGAACAGACAGGCGAATCGAGATGACTATATTAAAACAGAGAATTACATGATCTTTATGAAAAACCAGATATAATAAGACGAGTTAAGTGTCGTAGACTGTGATAGACAGGACATGTGGCGTGAATGGGATATGAAAGAGGGAGATGAGAGCTTCTTTCAGGAAAACTAGAGGGGAAAACGCCCAGTAGGCAGGTAAAGAATGAAATGGGACAATAACATTAACTATGATTTGAGGGAAGTAGATTATACAGGGGATGATTGGAAAACATTAGGTCAGGCTAGGGATGTTATTGAGAGTTTATGTCCGCGCTGCCATTGTGCTTGGCTGTAGCATTATTACCGCATATACTAATTAATTATTGCACTGTTAGCCAATAGCATAAAATCCATATATATATTAAAGTATTGAATTAACTATCAGAATGTATTATATTATATTATGAAGGGAAATTGCGTACTGGACACTCTAATATATAATAATAATTACATGTGGATATTCAAGTTGAAACAGGCAGGGGCGTTGAGTTTGGATAATATTACTCACCATCCCCCAGTCTAATACAGGGGCGTCGAGTCGAGATAAGATTACTCCCCATCCCCTAGTTGAATACAGTAAGATAACATGGCTGGTAAATTCCAGTCTCCATACGTAACTTTAGAAGAGATATGTCCTTATTTGGAAATGAGGGCGATACATTCCAACTCAGCGTCCATGCCACGCCCGCTTATCAGAGGGTTTATAACGGCTGATACCCTTGGCATCAGGGCTTATTCTTCATGGTTCCGACCTCGTCTCTATGACAGTTAGAGACACAATATTGTAACTTTTTAATCATCGTCTTTAATAAATATATTAAATCAAGTTCTGCATTCACTGGAGTTCTTGGACTCACAACGAATCCTACCTTCAAATTGTCTGATCTACCCAAGGGCCAGGTCACGACAAAAACTCTGGTGGCAGCGGCGGTGGATCGTTAGCGACGGTTCGTAGGTTCGAGAACTGGAGAGATCTTCGAGGAGATCCACTTGAGGAGACGGTACCACTCCACAAGACCATTCCCGAGCTGAGCGGACGGCTACAGTGAATAAGAACATCAACGAGGCTGATCAATAACCCGAGGGTCCCTGTTCAACCTCCACTCCTAAAACCTGAAGGTAAGCCCAGGATAATCAAGTATATACTCATTCTACCTGTTTCTTAAATTTAGTGCTATTATTCTAAATTAGTGTTTTGATATTAGTGCTGCAATATGTCATTACAGAACGCAGGCGTCGATTCCCTTAGTAATAACGATGAAATTAACTATATCAGTGTTCCTCAGGCCATTAAATTAATAAAAAACCGTTTAATGGTAATAAATCAGAGTTGAGAGAATTCATTTCAAATGTCGAGACTGCTATTTCGGTCATTAATCCAGATAATTATGATTTGATGCTTACATTTGTTGAGTCTAAAATAACGGGTGATGCTAAAACAAAATTATTGGCTAGGTCAGACAGGTCAAGTTGGGAAGATATAAAACAAATTCTTGAGGAAAACTATACAGTGCGTAGGACAATAGATTTCTTCGCATGTAAATTATTTAATAGCAAACAAGGATCAGGTGAAGGTGTTGCAAATTGGGGCAGTAGAATAGACACTATGTCGACTGAATTGACTGAAGCCATGATTAGAGTTTTGCCCGACAGACATCATGAAGGTGCGATAGCATTTTTAAAATATATTACGAAAGCTTGTTTTATACAGGGTCTACATGAGGAAAGAATTCAGACTTGTAGTTAGAGCTAGGGACGAAACGCATGCTTCTCCCTAACGCAATCGAGGTTGCTTTAGAGGAAGAAAGCGCAATATTGTCAGGTAGATATAAGAAACAGGGTGTGCCACAGAAAAACTAATAACTTTGTAAAGAGAGATCGAACTGATTACCGAGGAAGTAGTGACAGGAAAGATAGGTCTTTTCGAATAAATGCCACTTGCTTTAAGTGCCAGAAGGAAGGGCACATTGCCAAGGAGTGCCGAGACGCTCCGCGGTGTAGGACGTGTTCCAAGGTGGGACACGAAATAAAGGACTGTCGTGCACAGGGCGCGGCAGGGAAACTCTCATTGACGGAGCCCAAGCAACCGGGGTTATCCGAAGATGAAGAGGCAGGTTGCGTAGTAGAGATGGTATCCCATGAAAAACAGGTAACTCAAATAAGTACGGTAAAGGAAATAAGTGTACACGAAAATGATATAAGGGAAGTTAAAACACATGTGTTGAGTTTGGATGTGAACCAAGGGTGTTCACATAATGATGATCTAATGGTAATCAATCTCCGAGGAGATAATTTAAGTGTGTGGTCGGACACTCGTTGACACAGGGTCGCAAGTGTCCCACGTTCGATACAACTCTCTAGTAAATGTGCCAAATATAGAAAAGGTTGAATGTGATACTACAGGGTGTGTGACAGGATATACACTAGATGTAGTAGGTAGAATTGTAATGCCAGTGTACCATAATAAATTTAAGTGTATTCATAACTTTTATGTTGTGCATGACCTCCCACAAAACCTTGACGTCGTGATAGGCCAAGACTTTTTGAAAGAGTATGACGTACAATTAAACTTTAAGTCAGGTCAGGCTGTGATAAAGATCCCTCCCAGAACAGAAAGGGTTGTCGAACTTCCATTAAATGAGAGAGGCGATATCTTGGTAACAAAGCAAGAAATTAAACCGGGTATTTTTATAGGCGATGTGCTGACCACAGTTCAGAATAATAAAGTAATTGTTTGTATTGTTAATACCACTGAAAAGGAAAGTGAACTAGGTCCAGTTGAATTAAAATACGAGAGACCCCTTACCCAATTCTTTTGTGCTGTAAACGTTCAATCTAAAAGTAAATCAAACGAAAAAAGACATACATTACTTAATGAACAGCTGAGACTAGATCACGTATTAGAAGGGAAAGAATCCATAAGGTCACTATGTCACGAGTATGTGGATATCTTTCATCTGCCAGGGGACAATCTTACTGAGACGACAGGTGCGGTCCATTCTATCCCAACACCAGATATTCCCCGGAACGTGCCATTCATGTAAAACCGTATCGTATCGCCCGAAGCGCACAATGCGGAAGTACAAAAGGCAAATAGAACAAATGTTAGAGGACGAAATCATAGTACCGAGTTCGAGTCCTTACAACTTTCCGATCTTAGTTGTTCCAAAAAAGATGGACGCTTCCAATAAACGCAAATACAGGGTATGTATTGATTTTCGCCGATTAAATGACGTAACTATAGGTGATTCTTACCCCCTCCCCTTGTATTCAGGACATTCTAGACAAACTAGGTAGGTCAAGATATTTTACAGCTCTTGATTGTGCTAGCGGATATCACCAAATTCCAATTGCGGAAAGTGATAGGAAAAAGACAGCATTTAATACTTCTACAGGACATTATGAATATACTAGGATGCCATTTGGGCTTAAGGCAGGGCCCGCGACTTTCCAAAGGTTAATGAATACTGTTTTATCAGGATTAATTGGTATTAAAGCATTAGTTTACCTTGATGATGTGATCGTGTACGGAGAAACAATAGAGGAGCATAATGAGAAATTGAGAAGTGTTTTCGATAGGTTTCGGCAGTATAATTTAAAGTTACAGCCAGATAAATGTGAGTTCTTAAAGACAGAATTAACTTATTTAGGAACATATTGTGTCAGGAGACGGTGTTAAACCAGATCCTAAGAAAGTCGAGTCTGTGGTTCAATTCCCGGCTCCGACGACGCAGACAGAAATAAAATCATTTTTGGGACTAGCAGGCTACTATAGGAGATTTATTCCAAATTTCAGTTCATTAGCAAGGCCGTTGACCGAGCTATTAAAAAAGACGTTTCGTTTAAATGGACAGATAAGGAAGAAGAAGCTTTTAATGCATTAAAGTTAAAAATAGTAAACCCACCACTACTTCAATACCCAGATTTCACAAGGCCATTCATTTTGACAACAGATGCAAGTAAAAATGCTATTGGTTGCATATTGAGCCAAGGTAAGATAGGAGAAGATTTGCCAATTGCATATGGGTCAAGGACACTTAACAGTCATGAGAAAAAATTACACTGTATCGGAAAAGAGCTACTTGCTATAGTATGGGGATGCAAACATTTCAGACCTTATCTTTTAGGACGCCATATTACAATCGTAACAGACCATAAGCCATTGACATGGATCTTTAATGTCAAAGATCCGAGTTCGAGGTTGCTTCGATGGCGCCTCTTGTTAGAAGAGTATCAGCATGATATCCAATATAAAGCTGGAAAAAGAAATACAAATGCGGATGCTTTATCTAGAGATCCGAATCTCTGTCTCTTAATAAATGAAAGTGAGTTAACACATGAGCGAAAACAAAACACTAATTAAAGAAATGCATGAGTGCCCTATTGGTGGATACCAAGGTATTCACAGAACTTACGAAAGAATAAAACTATACATTTCATGACAAAGTATGAAAACAGAAATTGAAAGTTATATAAGAAATTGCGATGTATGTCAGAGAAACAAGGCTACAAGGCCGTTAACAAGGCAAGAGTTAGCAATCACAGATACCAATCAGAAGCGCGGGCTAAAGTAGCGATTGATATAGTAGGACCCTTACCGATGACAGAAGACGGATGTAAATATGTTTTGATCTTAATCTGCGAGAGGACACCTGATTGTATTACTTGAAATGTTCTGTCGTTTAAGTATTGATTTATAATTTGATTAGATAAAACGGTATTTCAAAATGTATTAATTTATAAACAAGTCCCCGGTGCCAGACGGTATCAAACGCTTTTTGCAGATCCAAAAACACACCCAGGATTACATCCCCATTATTAATAGTCTTTTTAAGTTTATTAGTTGTTCTCAATAACTGTAGAGTGGTTGATTTATTTTTCACAAATCCATATGTTCAGCTGGTATAATGTCTTCTATATACGGAAGTAAAAAAATTTGGATATGTTTTTCCATAATCTTTGCCATAGTGTTCAAAAGGCTTATAGGTCGATAGTTCCGTGGATCTCTATTACTCTTTGCTCCTTCCGGTATGAGAACTAATCGAGACTTCTTCCAGTCCCCAGGTATGTACCCGAATCTGAGCATCGCGTTTAGTAATTTTGTTAATAATATATAAGATTTCTTATTAAAATTCTTTAAGGCCTCATAAGTCAAATAGTCCCCCATTCGGTTCTCCGGGCAGGGACTACTTCAGGGAACCCATGCCAAAGGCTCAAACACAGGGACATGATCCTAGGAACATGGAATGTTAGGACTTTATACAATAGCGGGGCACTAGAGATATTAACGCGGGAATTAGATAAATCGCCCTTGGATATAGTCGCTTTACAGGAAGTTAGGTGGTCAGGAGAAGGTAGTCAGGAATCAGGAAGCTTTGCATTATACTATGGGGGTGCAGAAAGACCTGCATTTGGAACAGGTTTTTTAGTCAGAAGGAGGATCCTATCCGCTATCCGAGATATTAAGTTTGTTAGCGATAGGATATCATACATAATTCTAAAGGGTAAACAACATGATTTTATAATTGTAAATGTACATGCCCCCACAGAAGATAAAGATGACAAGATTAAGGATGAGTTCTATGAACAATTAGAATGCTTATTTGATAGCCTTTCACGATATCATATGAAAATTGTCTTAGGAGATTTTAATGCAAAAGTGGGGCGGGAAGATATATTCAAACCAACAATAGGCAACATTCAGTCTTCATGAAGAGAGTAACGACAATGGGGTTAGATTAGTCACATTTGCCACATCAAATAATCTCATTGTTAAGAGCACAACATTTCAGCATAAGGATATTCATAAATACACCTGGACGTCCCAGATGGAGAAACTGGGAACCAGATAGATCATGTATTAGTGGATAAACGCTGGGCAAAGTAGCATCATTGATGTTAGATCAGTTAGAGGGACAGACTGCAATTCGGATCATCATCTGGTCAGAGTGAAAATCAGACAACGGCTATCGCTTATGAGAGGAACAAACGCTAAAGATGATTCTGTAAAATATGAATTAAAAAATTGAAAAATGATGAAATGCGGCAAGAATACCAAATCAAAATTGCTAATAGATTTGAAGTACTGGAATCTTCAGATGACAATGTGGCAAACGAAGAAGAAACCTGATATAAATAAAAGAATGGGAGGCTATAAGAGATACTATTAAATTGTCAGAATCAGAAAGCATTGGTTGTTTAAAAAAGAGGCAAAACAAGAAATGGTTTGATGAGGAATGTGCCGACATTGTAAAGAAAAGAAAGCTAGCAAAAATGAAATGGTTACACGAGCCAAATGAGGTAAATTTAGAGCAATTGGGTAGTGTTAGACGGGAAACCACCAAGTTACTAATGAGTAAAAAAGAGGGAATATTTGAGAGAGAAGATTAATGATCTTGAAATGAATGCAAAAAAATAGGAACATTAGAGAATTATATCAGGGAATTAGCATAGAGAAGAAAGGGTTTCAGGCAAGAACAAACATAATTCGGAATGAAAAATGGGGATAGTGATTGCAGATTCTAGGAGTATATTAAATAGATGGAAAAGTACTTTAATCAGCTATTAAATGTACATACAGAACAGGACATTGAGGAGGATATGTTACAGACAGCAGAAATGCTAGTCGAAGAGCCAAGTGCATTAGAGGTTGAAATGGCGATTGAAAAATTGAAGATATATAAAGCATCAGGTTCAGATGAGATCCCAGCAGAACTGATAAAATCAGGGGGAGAAAAATTGATGGACAAGATACGCTGGTTTGCTTAGTATGATTTGGGAAAAAGAAGCTCTTCCTGATGAATAGAAGGAATCAATTATCGTACCAATTTATAAGAAAGGAGATAAAACTGATTGCAACAACTACAGGGGCATTTCATTACTTTCAACTTCGTACAAAAATTCTAACAAAAATATTAGTAAGCAGACTTACTCCCTATATTGATGACATTCTAGGAGATCATCAATGTGCATTTAGAAGAAACAGGTCTACAAAAGATCAGATTTTTAGTATAAGACAGATTTTAGAAAAGAAATGGGAATATAATGGTATGTACATCAACTATATGTAGACTTAAAAAAAGCATATGATCCAATTAAGAGGGAGAAGTTATATAGTATCCTGCTGGAGTTCGGAATTCCTAAAAAGTTCGTTTAGACTTATACGAATGTGTCTAAATGGCTCAAAGAGTAGGGTGCGTGTAGGCAAACAGTTTTTCAGACACTTTTGAAATCCAGAATGGGTTGAAGCAAGGAGATGCACAATCTCCTCTACTATTTAATTTTGTACTAGAGCATGCCATTAAATCTTTAGAGAATGAGGAAGGCTTACAACTCAATGGTATTAATAAGCTGTTAGTTTATGCTGATGATGTAGTCCTACTGGCCGATAGCGAGGAGATACTAAAGGCCAACACGCACACACTATTGAGTAACACTAAGAAATTAGGACTGGAAGTAAATGTCAGTAAAACTAAATATATGGTCACACGTAGAAATTCAGTATATAATGGAAATGGACAGCTAATGACAAATGAGGGAAATTTTGAGGAAGTGGCTGAATTCAAATACCTAGGAACAATAATCAAAAATAGGAATGAGATGCGCAAAGAAATTAAACATAGGCTCAATTCTGGAAATGCATGCTATTATGCATTGCAGAGACTTTTGATGTCCCAACTCCTTTCAAAAAAACGTTAAGCTGAAAATATATAAAACTGTTATTCTACCAGTTATTATTATATGGGTGCGAAGCATGGACTCTTACTTTAAGAGAGGAAGGGAGATTACGAGTATTTGAGAATAAAGTTCTTAGGAAAATTTTTGGACCAAAGAGAGATGAACAGACAGGTGAATGGAGAAGACTACATAACAATGAACTACATGGTCTTATAGGAAGCCAGATAATAATAAGAACAGTTAAGTCTCGTAGACTGCGATGGGCAGGACATGTTGCACGTATGGGGAATGAAAGACGTGCATGGAAACTTCTTGTAGGAAAGCCAGAGGGAAAACGCCCAGTTGGTAGACCAAGAATGAGGTGGGAGAACAACATTAACTATGATTTGAGGGAAGTAGATTATACAGGGAATGATTGGAAAGGATTAGCTCAGGATAGGGATGTATGGAGAGCTTATGTCCGCCCGGCCATGAACCTACAGTTTCGATAGTGCCAGTGAGTAAGTAAGTAAGGGATACCGTCCGGCCCCGGTGACTTATTATTCGGCGTATTAACAATCAATTTCTTAATTGGACCGGAGTAATCAAAATTGAATTGGGAGTTTCAATATCCAAAGTTAAAAAAAAACTGTCTACAGTTTCATTTATGGTATTCAGTAAAATTGGGTCCTGATTTTTTATTTTATTTTCCTCAAATACCCTCTCCCAATAATCGGCCAGATACTGTGCTTTCTCTGCGTCCCCATAAATTAATCTCCCCCGATCATCTTCTAGCGGTGTTTTAATAATCGATTTCCTATTTCTAATTTTATTTACAAAACTCCAAGTTTTATTGGTTTCAATGATCTTCTTCAATTCATTTTTAAAATTTAAATTTTTATATTTTTCAATTTCATTTCTGATATATTTTACTAAGAAATTGACTTTAGATTTATCTCTGGGATTTCTAAATTTCTGCCATTTTTTCCGTAATTGATTTTTATGTTTGACCATTAGCTGTATCATTATGTTCTGTTTAACTGTAAGATTATTGCAGTATGACGTACCATTATTTTTCATTACATTAACTTTGATGTTTTCATTCGTCGTATCTGTACATAGCTCGGTATAAAAAATCTATTTCATTTTTATTATTAATACTAATAGTATGAGGCAAAACTAATGTACGTTTAAAATTTTCCCAGTCAATTTCCTTAGATAATACATTATTTCTTAGAAAAGTCCCAGTTGTAGGCACCTGCATTAGTACAGGAAGATGATCGGAGTCTAGTTCGTGTAGGACGCAGAGATCCACAGGTTTGATCTCCCCTGAGCACAAACATATCCAATATATCTGGGTCCCCTTGTTGATTATAAGGATAGTAGGTAGGTTCGTCCGGTACAATTATATCAAATCCATAAGTCTTCGCCTATTTATTAATTAATCTGCCCCGGATATTTGTTTTATTACATTTCCATTTGGTGTTTTTTAGCATTAAAATCTCCTGCAAAAATATAATTTTGAAAACAAGTGACTAAATTTAGTAATTTCTAATTGATTTATTGCGTAAATTTGGAGAATAATAAATGGATCCAAAGATCACCGGTTTATTATTATTAATGGGAATTTCAATCGCGACCGCTTCAATATCCTTAATATTTGATATATTCTTACGGGAGTGTGGTATATTCTCTTTTATTAAGACAGCCACGCCCCCATGTGGCTCTCTGGATTCCTTTCTGTATGTTATATAATTCTTTATCTTTAACGTTTTAAAAGAGTTAATTTGGTTTCATTTATCAAAATCAGATCCAGATCAAGTTTATTAATTAATATTTCTAAATCCATAATCTGTCTTTCTATTCCATTAGCATTAAAAAATAGTATTTTAAGATCTCTAGTAATTTCCCTTTTAAAAGGTTTATAAGCCATTAAAAAACGATAAAACGGTCTCCACTAAAACTCCCATTTTGGTGAGAGTATCCGGGGCAGATTTCATTTTTACAATCATATTTTTAATACACTTCACCGTCCATCCAATGTTTAGACCTTTTAGAAATTTTAAAATTTCCAAAAAATCATTCATATTATTTCCATTTTTATATTTTCTTCAATATTTTCATTAGTTTTCCAAGTTCTTTTTAAAGTTGGAAAGTCTTTTCTACTATTAATATTTACTGTTGAAGTTGACTTATTCTTAGGTGTCTGTAAGTTTGTCATAAATTTGGTAAGCGTTGGACACTTCTTATCATTAGCTTGATGTTCTCCGCCACAATTCCCACAGTTAAGAGTTTGAGATGTGCACTCTTGGCACTATGGTGAGCAGCACATCTCATATACACAGGGTGTGCTGTACACCATGTAGCCTTATGACCAAATCTTTGGCAATTATAACACTGCGGAATACCGGCTCTACTCGGTATTCTTCAATTTGTACTCTAATATTCCACAAGTGTTTCAAATTTCCAAAATCCATTATGCTCCGGTTTCTATCCAATGTAAGAATCCAGATTGGCATATTTTGATATTTTCTATTACCCACTTCATCTATAATAGTTTTCTTTATTTGTCGAATATTTTGCACTGGGTATTTCTGTAATATTAATTCAAATATTATATCTTCTTCTTTTATATCTGGTGGCAATCCTTTGAGGACTATCTTAGAATAAATTTCCTCGTACGTCGGGTAAGTATAATACTGAATATGCAAACTGTTCAGTTTATCCTTCAGATTATTGAAGTCTTCTACACATTTTGTATTAATTCTGACTCCAGATCCAGTGTACACTACACTAACATCTTGAGTCAAAAGAGTTCGCATATTTTCTGAGAAGCCAATAAAATCTATCTTTTGAACAATCGTGATCGGAGATGGTTTAGTTCCCTTTTTAATTCAAGAATTTTGTGGCTGAGGATGAGAGCCGGTAGAAATGTTAATTAACTTGTTAGTGTTCTTAGAAGTTGTCGGAGTTGCACTATCTGCAGCATTCGGGTTTTCTTCTAATATTTCAAATCTATTAGATGTAGGAACCGTGGTGGGTACTTCTTTTTGATTGATACGTGCTACTTTAGTTGGAAATTCAAATCCATCTTCCTGTGTTTGACCTCTTTTTGCTTTCTTTCCCACATCCCTAGTATCATTTTCTCTATTCTTAAGGCGTTTCTTTTCTATTTCCTCAGACATCTTTTCTATGTCCATGGATATGTTTCCATCATCTGAAAGTGGCATTTGAACTAAAGAACTACCCAACGTTTCCACTTCTGCTTCTCGCATCTCCTTTCTCGTTCTTATTGTTTGCTTCATTTCCAACTCTCTTTTTATCCATTAATAGCAAATAATTAAGATGGGAGGATGGTATTTGTATTTACAAATAACAGCCCTCGCCCCATAGGGCGAGGCGAAGATTTATGAATTAAAATTCACTTAATTTATGAAATTATCTAAAGAACCATGAAACGATCATCTTAGAAATTAAATGAAACTCTGGTGATATGCAAAGTGTTTCTTATGGAACCATGTAGTTTAATGCAGTAATAATTAGGTTAATAATATAAAGCCAATCATTAGTGGCTAAAGTGTATTAATTTTATTATTGATTTTTACGTACGTGCTATTTTGTGAAATTTTAATAATTGTGAACGTTAGTTACATTAAATATATATTATGTCTCTCGTTTTAATGACATATAACTCATAACTATTGCTATAAAATAACAAATTCGTGCCTCATTTTTATATTTGCTTATTTCTAACAATAATAGAAATTCAATATATACAGAAATAAGAGAGAACGAATTACCAGGAGTTATCTTCAGTGAATGACAGCATAAAAGCGGAACACCGTCATGGTGAGAAAAAAGTTCAAAAAGTAAAATAAAAATTCACATATATATAACCTAAAAATAGTGAAAACATTCATACGGCTGCTCCAAAAGTTAGATTAGAATCATGTTAAAACAGGATTACCAACCCACACGCATTTGTATTACTGACCAAACAGGATGCCAAACTCTGTGGCTGACAAACATTCAAAACACGTAAAAAAATCGTAAACCTGAACAGACTGTAGTTAACTACCCCTAACCACTATCCAGCTACCTAAATGAACAGAAACCTAAAGAAAAATACTGGTTTTTATTCACAACTTAAATTATATTATACGAAATTAAAATTCAGTTCCCTCTAATTATCGTATTTCTTTCTACCCAACAATAATACACCGGCAAATATAATTTGTGGTACCGATACACATACACCTAAGATGGAGAAATAAATTGTACTACTGTATTTGGGCGTGTTTTGTGATGCTTTATTGTAATCTAACCTATGCACATCTATCAAAATGTAAAGAAATATAACGTTTCTTAACCTACTTCTGCAATATTTCTGGAAAATAAGAATGTTTTACTCTATAGTAGAAAGATAAACATTCGCCTTTGAACCATTGTACTGCAGATTGCTCATAAAGCATGTCTCGTTAAACTTCTACATTTTACCGAAACAATACACTCCCGGATACAGATAGGTACCTTCATATGAATAAATAATTAAGTAATTTACATGATATAAAAAAGTGATCGACAAGTACTACATACGTAGTAAGGAAATACAATCGCTAGATGGCGCTGTTCAAATACATGTTATCGCAAAGCACACGCCGCGATACTTCAGAACATGTGGTTCTTCTATTTTACGGTGGACTGAATTTCCCTGAAAATACTCAGCCGAAATCGTTAGTCAACAATTTGATTAATTATTGTACATTTAACAGCATAGTCTTACTTTTAAAAAATTGACAAAATAATCTTGAAAAGATTTAAAAGTATTTAAAATTAATATGATTTCTATCAACTTCGTACAAAATTCTAACAAATATATTAGTAAACAGACTTACTCGCTATATTGATGGAGAACATCAATGCAAACAGGTCTACAACATATTAGATGTTTAGTGTGAGACAGATTTCAGAAATAAATGGGAATATAATGGCACTGAACATAGACTTGAAATATCAATATATATTCAGTGTAAAACAATTAAAAAACGAGCAACGGATTTATTGAATTACACAGCAAATCATTCAATGAAAATACGTAAAATTCTACTTTATCATTTATATTATATCACAATTTTTACATTAAAATAATAACGATAGTATGAACATATTACATTCAATATATTCATCACTTCATTGTCACATAAACTAGTAGCACTCTTACAGGTACTTGTTAGGCTATTAATGTAAAATACTGTCCAACCAAGCCAAAATACGTAGACGTATTATAAAATAGCTCATTCAAATAAACAAGTACATACCACTTTAAATCGTCACGTAAACAGAATCCAACACACACGAAATCGTGAGCAATTTTCTCTTTATATTTTCAATATACGAATCTGAATTTAGTATTGCCTAATTCATATGTATTGTATACGTCAAATATGTTTCATCTTAGCGATTTTGACGAAATGAAGCCATTGAGCCTGTTCTCATGAAAAGATTAAATAATATAGACCTTCATCGAAGATATCTATATGTAATAGACTCCGTAAATTTCCATGAACAATAAATATAAACATATATATATATATATATATATATATATGAATAAGGAAGTTTTTTGGATATTCCGCGTCTTGGTTTCAAGTTCGGCCTTTGGCCACTGATTCCGACGTTTCGGCATGATCCCACATTCCTTGATAATGGCATGTGGGATCTTGCCGAAACGTCAGAATCAGTGGCCAAATGCCGAACTTGAATCCAAGACACGGAAAACCAAAGAGAACTTTCTTATTCATACTTATATCCGCGAAATTCTGCAATATAACATTATATATATATACGCTAACGGTCTATCGACAGAAATTTTTGTTTCATGGAAACCAAACTTAGCATATAGCATGTGATTAAAAGTAAGATCGAGTTCGTTAACCAGAAAAATAAGCCATTAGATGTACGAGTTAATCTGAAGAGAACATTTTTAAAAATAACTCTAACGACTGCAATTTTCGGTATTTCACAACGAACCTCGGTATATGAAATATAGAAAATGGTAATTATTTATGGATAAAAATTGCTTATTTTCACTGCAGTACAAAAGTTTTAAGAAGCTCATTTTCTCCAATTTAACAATAGAATTGTGTGTTCCGTAATCCAGCAAAATGGAACCATAATTTCGAACTGCTGAGGAATTCGCTTAGCTGACGCAGTTCCTGTGTAAAGGACTTTCAGTGTTACACAAAACACCTTAATGTTATGATAATGCATACTATCAAACGAACTACAATCAAACAAAATTAGCAATTCATAGATAGTAGTGGTCTACACAAATTTATGACAAATGGGGGATATTTGAAGAAG
This sequence comes from Diploptera punctata, assembly GCA_030220185.1. Classification (NCBI taxonomy): domain Eukaryota; kingdom Metazoa; phylum Arthropoda; class Insecta; order Blattodea; family Blaberidae; genus Diploptera; species Diploptera punctata. The sequence goes on along the minus strand of JASPKZ010000689.1, from coordinate 17,628 downwards.
TGGCTGAATTCAAAAACTAACTTACTTACTTATTCACTAGCATTACCGAACCCGTAGTTTTATGGCCGCGCGGACATAAGCACTCCATACATCCCTATCCTGAGCTAATGCTTTCCAATCATTCCCTGTATAATCTACTTCCCTCAAATCATTGTTAATGTTATTCTCCCACCTCATTCTTGGTCTACCAACTGGGCGTTTTCCCTCTGGCTTCCCTACAAGAAGCATCCATGCAAATCTTTCATTCCTCATACGTGTAACATGTCCTGCTCATTACAGTATACGAGACTTAACTTTTCTTATTATATCTGGCTTCCTATAAAGATCATGTAGTTCATTGTTATGTAGTCTTATCCATTCACCTGTCTGTTCATATCTCTTTGGTCCAAAAAATTTCCTAAGTATTTTATTCTCAAATACTTGTAATCTCCTTTCCTCCCTTAAAGTAAGAGTCCATGTTCCGCACCCATATATTATAACAGGTAGAATAATAGTTTTATATATTTTCAGCTTAACGTTTTTTGAAAGGAGTTGGGACATCAGGAGTCTCTGCAATGCACAATAGCACGAATTTCCAGAAATGAGCCTATGTTTAATTTCTTGTGCATCTCATTCCTATTTGTGATTATTGTTCCTAGGTATTTGAATTCAGCAACTTCCTCAAAATTTCCCTCATTTGTCATTAGCCGTCCATTTCCATTACGTAATGAATTTCTACGTGTGACCATATATCTAGTTTTATTGATATTTACCTCCAGTCCTAATTTCTTAGTGTTACTCAATGTGTGTGCATGTTGTCCTTTAGTATCTCCTCTCTATCAGCCATAATACATCATCAGCATAAACTATCAGCTTATTAATACTATTGAGTTGTAAGCCTTCCTCATTCTCTAAAGACTTAATGGCATGCTCTAGTACAAAATTAGTAGTAGTAGTAGGACTTTATTAGACAAAAAAGTAAGATATTTAACAATATTATTTACAAATATGGGTCGCACGGGCAGTAAGCCTACGTGCTGTTGACAGTCCGTTACAATAAAGTAATAATTGGTACTAGTGTAAAGAAAGATAAACGACAAAAAAAAGCAATAACATTACAATTACATAAAGAAAACGCAATAATAATATTACAACTAAATAATATAACACAATAGCATTATACACTAAAAAAAACATTAACATTACAATTACATAAAGAAAACACAATATATTACAATTAAATAACACAATTGCATTATACACTAATTAATTTATATATAATTGTTAATAATTAATGGTATTGCATTTTGATAACATATATTTATTCATGAATGAGTGTTGTCCTTATTTTCCGCGTTTTGTCCAGAAATTTACCCAAGTTTATCCAATTTTCCAATAACTCGTAGCGTGCCAATCTTTCCCGATTTGAATTTAGAAATTTTTCCGGTAATAACTGACGTCTCCAATATTCTAAATCATTATATTTTCCTAATATATGTATCTCATCTTCAAAGTTCCCGCACATTGGACATATTCCCATATCGTGATCGTCGCTAATTTTTTGAAATTTTCATGCCCCTAGCCTAAACTAAGCAAGCCCTGATCTCTCCTTAAATCCTAGGTTGAGTATATACGATTCTTTTCCCCAGACGTGTTTTAGGTCTCTTTGTAAACACAGTGAGCGTTTTCCTGTACATTCGGCGAAAGTATCTTGTTGGTTTGTATCTAAGTACCTCCTCCTTATTTTTCTCCACACGTTCTTGCGATTTTCAGTCCCTTTTTCCCATATCCAGCCCATCCCAATCTTTTGGAGTTCTCTCCTAACCTCGTCTGTCCAAAATTTAACATATAACTTTTTAATTTGGTGGTCGTAACAAATTGCTCTAAGCAATGTTTGTTCACCTTGGATTATTCGCAACCAGTACACGAATTTTACAGTTTTATGTCGTCCTGGAATGACCCGAATTCATATAAAATTCCACAGTTAGAAACGGCCTTACTAAGTCCTGTAATATATTTTAGAAAATGCGTATATACTTTATTTAGTACTTCCGTTCTTTGGAAACCCCAAATCTCACTACCATAGTGTATTACTGGCCTGACCATCGCTCCATACATTTTTTCTAGTGTGCTGACTGGAATATCAGGCACTCGACCCAGAATACCGAGTACACTGTTAAGTTGTCCCCTCCCTTTAAATAATGCTATATCAATATGTTTTTTCCACTTCCTGTTCATTTTCAACCTTGTAACAAGATATTCAAAATGTTTCACGTTTTGAAGTACTTGATCTCTGTATTTCCATTCCTCTGCTCTACCTAAACCGACCCTTTTTTTAAAGGTCGTTGTTTTTGTCTTACTAACATTTACAGTCAATCCCCAATTCCTACAGTATATTTCCAGTAGGTCAAGACCTCTTTGCAATCCCTTGATTGTCTTGGAACAGATAATTAAATCATCTGCATACAACAGGACTGGGACTTCAACATTTCTTATCTCCGGAGCCTCAATTTCTCCTTCTAGCATTACGTCTACAATATCATCAACGAATAGATTAAATAGCATTGGTGATAAAATGCAACCTTGTCCTCACTCCCCGATTGGCTTCACTGCTCTCTGTAATGTGCCCTTGGTCTACTTTTATATACAAAATTTAACATATTTATAAATTTACATTAAAGTATGTATCATTTTATGAGACAATCCTTTCCGATTTAATTTTTCCCAAAGTGCGCTTCGGTCCACAGTATCAAATGACATCTTAAAATCAATGAATGCACAAAATAATTTACCCCCTTAATTTTCAGATTGTCATCAATTAATGTTGTCAGAACAAATACGTTGTCCACCGTGGAGTACGCTTCTCTAAAAACCTGCCTGATATTTTGAGGGCCTATTGTTCTCTTTAGCCCATTGTGTCATACGTTCGTAAAGTACTTTACAAATATTTTTCCGAACACTGACAAGAGACAAATTCCCCTGTAACTTTCTGGTATCTGTGCCCCACCTTTCCCTTTGTATAGCAGTTGGATGACACCTGTCGCCCAGGCTTCCGGATAATCTCCTCCATTAAAAAGTTGTTGAACGCAGTTTTCAAAACGTCTAATAATGTATTGGATGATATCATATTTTTCACAGAATTCCCCTGGTATTCCATCAATTCCAGGTGCTTTACCATTCTTTAAACATTTATGGAAGAAACCACTTCATTTTTCGAAATAGAAGTAATTGAATATGAATTGGGTCAGGGATCTCAACTATATTTCCTTGATTATATCTTAACCTCTCATTTCCCAGCACCCTATCAAAGTAACTTCTCCATTCCCCGGGCGTTATTCTTGTCCGATTTATGGACTTTACTTTGAGTTCCCTTATCGCTTTCCATATTGTCTGCATTGTTCCCACTTTCATTCGCGACTCTCATTTCTTCGGATTTCTTATTTTGCCATGCTAGTTCTGTTTTCTCCCACATAATAATTATTTATATTCCTTTCTCTCTTGCGCATATTTTTTTTTTTTATTTCATCTGTGCTTTCTTTTCTAAACTTTAAAAGATTACTTTCGACAAACTTCTTCTTCTTTCTACATGCATTATTGTACCACCCTTCGTCCGTCTGGTTCATTGCGTATTGAACCTTGAATTTTTTCCCTGCTTTTTGAAACATTCTGTCAAAGTTTTAATAATTTCCTCCTCCCCGCTAAGAATCATTTAATTGCGGATCCTGTATTAGCGTTTCCAAAACTCCTGATAAATTCTTCTCTCCGATCCTCGATCCATCTGAAACGTGTAATTGGCCGCAATAATTTGTTGCCACCTCATCATTAACTGTCTCACTAATACCTTTCATATTTAAAATAAGTTTGTTTAGGAAGTGGTGTGATTCGATTCTGGAAACTATACAGAAATTACTTAGGACTGGAATCATGTCTTGTGTGCATATTGAATAATCGATTACGCTACCTCCATTTTTATTAATAAATGCCAGTTCTCTTCCTTTTTTATCTTCCCCATAATTCCCCATTCAGAACTTTCAAGTTCAAATGCATCGCAAAAAGCTAACAACTGGTTTCCTTCTTTCCTTCTGAATTATATCTTATCTTTGCTTCTCCTACCCTCGCCTCGTGTTTCATTATCATCCGATTTTATAGTGATATTTTCCTCCCCAATCCTACAGTTAAAGTCCCCTAAAATTATTATTCCCGCTTCCGGAAACCTATCTTTTATTTCTGCCAACGAGTCAGACGATTCAACGAAAAAAAATTGGATTGGCATACCTGGAATCTAGTGGTTGGCGGTTGGCGGTAAATAGACAACAGACACATTTCTGCTCTTCCTGTATGGTAATATATAACAAATTGTCTCTTTTAAAGCAATATTTACCGTTTTAATATATGGGTCTAAGTTAGCTTTATATAAAATGGCAACACCTCTCTTCCCTCTAGTTTCATTACCCTTAAAATAACCTTTCATATTACATAGATTTACGCATTCATTAGCTTTTAACCATGTTTCTCCTAGAGCTAATATATCAAAAGTCTCAATAAACTTACACATCTGTCCACTGAAAGTTTTTGTTTTAAAAACCCTTCGATATTCCATGAACCGGCTGTCAACAAAACCCTATTGTGGTTCCCTTCTCATTAGTCTTACCTGTATTTTTTGAACTTCCCCCTCTCAATAGTTCCTTTTCTGCGGGTTAATTCAGAAGTCTTAGTGATTTCTTGTTTGAGTTCTTGTGTCTGCCGGTCGTTCACCTCTTAGAGGTGGGGCATGCTTTTTGCGTTCGGCCGTTTTGTGCTGTATGTTTACTGGATTCCTCCGAGTTAGTATCGTAGTGCTCCCTCTCTCTTTCTCTCGTGTAGAATTTTCTCCCTCCTCTGCTGTAAGGAGACCACCTGCTGTTGAAGCGTCCCCTGAAGGTTTTGGGGACTCGCTGTCAATTACCTCTTCAAATTTATTTTCAGAGTTGTCCATATTTTGTAGTTGTTCCCTGCTCCAGATTCGTCCCTTTATAATCAATTTATTAAATTGCATGATTGCATGGCAGCCCTGCCTCCTCGCCTCGAGCATGTGTCGCTTAAGAAAGTCCCTTTCGCGAGGCACCTTCTCACTAAAGTCTTCGGCAATATTGATACCGGTCCCTTTAAGATATTTACTGTCTCTAGGGGATCCAACATTTTATTTTGTAGTGTGATAATTTGCATACAATCAGTCTCTTTCCACTATTCCAACGACCTACTCTGTGCGCTCTTTCAATATCACTGTCCACCAAATCAATCCCGATTTTCGCTACTACTCTTTTAACTATATGTTCAGTTTCCACCCAGCTTTCCCTGTCTTCTTCATGCACTCCATATATCACAATATTATTACGGCGACTCTGGTTTTCGAGATAGTCTAATTTAGATTCCAGCCATTTCAGTCTGTCCTCCATCCGATGCATGTTCGTCTCAATATCACGAATTTTTTCACCCACGTTGCACTTTTCAAAACCCTCTTTCACTTCAGTTGACAATGTTTCAATCAGCTTTCTAACCTCTTCCATAATGCTTTGTCCCCTGCACACTTCAACCACTCTAACAAAAACACGTCCGTTCTTCTCGACGGCCGGCTTAATACTCCCGTACAAATTTAAATAGTAGAGGAGAGAGTGCATCTTCTTGCTTCAATCACCGATTCTGGATTTCAAAAGTGTCCGAAAACTGTTTGCCTACACGCGCCACACTCTTTTTGCCATTTAGACACATTCGTATAAGTCTAAACTTTTTAGTAATTCCGAACTCCAGTAGGATACTATATAACTTCTCCCTCTTAATTGAATCATATGCTATTTTGAAGTCTACTTATAGTTTATGTACAGTACCATTATATTCCCATTTCTTTTCTAAAATCTGTCTTATACTAAAAATCTGATCTGTTGTAGTACCTGTTTCTTCTAAATGCACATTCATGATCTCCTACAATGTTATCAACATAGGGAGTAAGTCTGCTTACTATTATATTTGTAAGAATTTTGTACCAAGTTGAAAGTAATGAGATGCCCCTGTAGTTGTTGCAATCAGTTTTATCTCCTTTCTTATAAATTGGTACGATAATTGATTCCTTCTATTCATCTGGAAGAGCTTCTTTTCCTCAAATCGTACTAAGCAACCAGCGTATCTTGTCCATCAATTTATCTCCCCTGATTTTATCAGTTGTGCTGGGATCTCATCTGAACCTGATGTTTTATACATCTTCAATTTTTCAATCGCCATTTCAACCTCTAATGCATTTGGTTCTGCAACTAGCATTTCTGCTGTCTGTAAATTATCTTCCTCAATGTCCTGTTCTTTATGTACATTTAATAGCTAATTGAAGTAACTTTTCCATATATTTAATATACTCCTGGAATCTGCAATCATATCCCCATTTTCATCACGAATTATGTTTGTTCTAGCCTGACACCCTTTCTTCTCTATACTAATTCCCTGATATAATTCTCTAATATTCCTATTTTTTGCGTTCATTTCAAGATCATTATCTTCTCTTTCAAATATTCCCTCTTTTCACACTTCAGTAACTTGCTGGTTTACCGTCTAATTCTACCCAGTTGCTCTAAATTTACCTCATTTGACTCGTGTAACCATTTCATTATTGCTAGCTTTCTTTTCTTTACAATGTCGGCACATTCCTCATCAAACCATTTCTTGTTCCGCCTCTTTTTTAAACAATCAATGCTTTCTGATTCTGACAATTTAATAGTATCTCTTATAGCCTCACATTCTTAATTTATATTTGTTTCTTCTTCTTTTTGCCACATTGTCATCTGAACATTCCAGTACTACAAATCTATTAGCAATTTTGATTTGGTATTCCTGCCGCATTTCATCATTTTTGAAGTATTTTAATTCAAATTTTACAGAATCATCCTTAGCGTTTGTTCCTCTCATATAGCGATAGCTGTTTGTCTGATTTTCACTCTGACCAGATGATGATCCGAATTGCAGTCTGCCCCTCTAACTGATCTAACATCGATGATGCTACTGTGTGAGTATTTGTCCACTAATACGTGATCTATCTGGTTTCGAGTTTTGTCATCTGGAGACGTCCAGGTGTATTTATGAATATCCTTATGCTGAAATGTTGTGCTCTTAACAATGAGATTATTCGATGCGGCAAATGTGACTAATCTAACCCCGTTGTCGTTACTACCTTAATGAAGATATAATTTGCCTATTGTTGGTTTGAATATATCTTCCCGCCCACTTTTGCATTAAAATCTCCTAAGACAATTTCATATGATATCTTGAAATGCTATGAAATAAGCATTCTAATTCTTCATAGAACTCATCCTTGATATTTCATTTTTATCGTCTGTGCGTTCATGTACATTTACAATTATAAAATCCTGTCATTTACCCTTAAGAATTATGTATGATATCTTATCACTAACAAACCTAATATCTCGGATAGCGTACAGGATCGTCCTTCTGACTGAAAAACCCGTTCCAAATGCAGGTCTGTCTGCACCCCCGTAGTATAATGCAAAGTTTCCTGATTCCTGACTACCTTCTCCTGGCCACCTAACTTCCTGTAAAGCGACTATATCCAAGGGTGATTTATCTAATTCCCGCGTTAATATCTCTATCGTCCCGCTGTTGTATAAAGTCCTAACTCTCCATGTTCCTAGGAACATGTCCCTGTGTTTGAGCCCTTGGAATGGGTTCCCTGAAGTAGTCCCCGCCCGGAAAACCGAATGGGGGACCACTGAATTATAAAAAGTAGAACCAATAATTACAAATAGAAAAGAAATACATAAAGAAATTAAATATAGCCTCAATTCTTGAAATGCATGGCATTATACATAACAGGGACTCTCGTCGTACCAGCTTATCTCATAAAATATTAAGCTGAAACTATATAAAAATGTTATTCTCCCAGTTATAGCAAACATGTCACTCACTTTGTGCGAGGAAAGGAGATTACGAGTATTTGAGTATAAAGTCCTTAGGAAATGGTTAGACCAAAGAGACAAGAACGAGCAGATGAATGGAGAAGCGTTATTAACAGTGAGTTACACGATAATTACAAGAAAAAACAGATATTGTAAGAACGATTAAGTGTCGCTGACAGCGATTGGCAGGATATATCGCACAAATGGGGTATGAAAGAAACGCATGTAAGCTCCTTGTAGGAAAAGCAGAGACCAAGAACGAGATGGGGTAGTAACATTAACCCTGATTTCAGGGAAGTAGATCATACAGAGGATGAATAGAAAACGGTAGCTGAGGACAGGAATGTATGAACCTCTTATGTTCGTGTGGCCATGAAACTACAGGTTCCATAGTGACAGAGTTTTTTTTTTTTTTTTTTTTTTTTTTAATTTTTGTGTTACAAGTAAACCCTCATATCTAATAGTCGGGTTTGGCTGATTTTTAGAGAATTCCTTCATCTTATTTCAATAAAAATTACTGGGATTCCCTGCGAAAATCGAAATTTGTGACTCCTAGATATTTTCAAATTTTGATTTCAGGTTAATTCCTAATCCTAATATTCCGATTTATCTGATTTAATAAATTCCGCCTTACTGTTTAAATTAATTTTATATAATGAGTTTAGTTAAAAAAGAAAAATTGCGGCCGTTAGATCCTTTACTTTTTTTGTCATCGTAATTTGTCTACTAGATCAAGATCACTTAAGATCTGTAAAAAAATCAAAAATAATTTTATGAGAACTACCGAAGTGGCTTTATTCCATCGGAATTCGCCACAATATACGATGCGAATTTAATTTGAAATGAAAAATGGAAAATTCCATCTTAAGTATATATCAAGAATATTTCAAGTCATGTAAAACTAACCAGCTTACCTGTGATTCGTAGGTCGCGAATACAAAACCCGGCCGTTGTCCATTCATTTTGAAGACTGAAAATACTTGTTAGTGTTGATTATTTCTGAACGGAAGTAAAGATGTCATTCAATGTTATAGATTTAATCAATTTAAAATAATCAAGGCCCTCAGCAACATTTACCTTCATTTCATCACCAGGTTTTCAAAGATATTAAAAATCGTCGTTAAATAAAATATAACAGCCAACTAAACGTGTAACATTGCTTTTGCATTCTCGTATATTTAAAAACACACATCTATATTTTGATTTTTATATATTTATTTGAATAAATATCAGATACCAAAATGTATACTATTAAAACGAATTGTTTAGTAATATCACTCCGTCTGTCAAGTTCGTCACAACATGTCCGCTTGGATGAACAAACAAGAAAAATGAGGTTAGGGATGAAATATATTTGTTCGGATTTTTAAGTCTTTAAAACGTTTCATGTTTATGATAACACATGGAAAATCTTACCACGTATAATCACCAATTTAACTTGTCGCTCTTTCTTCAAGATCATTAAAACTGAGAAATTTATTTTATACAAACATTTTACTAATAATTTTATCAATGAACTCAAAATCACTGAAGTCAATACACATTTGTGTTTGAAACTGAATCTATGAGGGTTTGTAAGAAGGATGATATTGAACAACGACCTATAACTAAAGACACCAAAGGAAACAGTTGTTTGCTTTTATGTTACTAACATAGAAATTTTAAATTTTATTAGCATAATTTACCTGTAACATAATCGAAACATAAAAACAAACAAAATCGATTAAAATACGATTTTATTTAATATATCATGAGATGAGACGTAGATTAGGAGGGAGTATATAATAGCTGAAAAATACTTACGGAATTGAAGACAGCCTTTATAAATGGGATGTTCCTAGAATTTTATATTAATAATATTTAAGCCCGAGAAATAATCATTGCGAATATATATTTAATTTTGAAAATTTGCAGAAGAAGTGAAACTACTTATTACGCTGTAAATGTCGGTCATTTTTAACTTTCATTGAATGACCACTGAGTTATTTAAGTGCAACAAATATTTATAGATTTAATATAAATTATTGTTGGCTTGAAAACCTAAAAGCTAACCTAATGGAACTTAATCTGTAAAAGTATGAAATAGAATGGAATTTAAAGCAACGCCCCAAAATTAACAATATATTGAGTTAATCTTCATTGTCGACAAAGACGCACTGATATCGATGGAACTGTGTTAAAACCAGGTAATACCTAGAGTGATCAGATAGGAAAAAGTTTCATGTTATAAAATAACATATGTTAGAGTGGTCATGACAAGATATAATCACACTTTTTTTAATTTTTACAACTAAAATCGGCTAACGATCATTAAATTCCATGTTCAAATACATTTCATAAACCGTTTTATCAACATTTGTTGCATTAAAATAGTATTTAAGAGGGTAAAACATTTCTGGTATTACTTGCCCGTGCCGTATATTTACAAGATATTATCAACAGTTCTGCTTTTACTTAGTGAATCTTATAAATCTTAATGAAAATTCACTTTAAATTGATTTGCCATGTATTATGACATTATGTCAAATACAGACTTATAAACAGATGTTTCATTATTTTTGTAATATATGGGAAGAAAACAGGGCGAACTAGCATTGACGAAAAATTGTGAATCTGTACGTAACTTCACGACCACTAGTTAAACAAATCGATAATAATCGCTTATTACAAACATATATTATTATTACGGTTCCGTATCTTTACACTATAGCGAAATGTATAATGGTGTTACTTGTGATTTAGTCCACCAAAATGTACTGACTTTTCTGCAAGAGACAGTAACTTTTCCGCAAGAGACAATAACTTTAAATTAAAAATCGTGATAAGAAAAATCCTTAAGCTTGGTTGAAATATGGCATGTTAGATTGCGATTGGAATATTAAACCATATTACCCAAATTTCATTGAATTTAACAATACTAGAAGTACGCCATCAATGAATACCCAATGGAGAAGAATTTCAAATTAATCGAAGATATATCATGATTGGGGCCCGGATGTTTATCACCTTAGAATGTTTAAAAAATGACCTGTAACATTCCCTTAAGTTTTTCTTAAAAGACGTAAAACTCTAAAGAAATGACTAGCGAAAATTATTAATTTCGTAGCAATTAACCAATTAATAACTATTGATCTGTTAATTAGAAATGGTCTATGAACAATAATTATTGTTTATTGAGGTAACTGTTCTAGCACAATTAATGTTTTAGTAGCAACATAAAATAATTAAAAAATGTATAATTATCACTAGGGTAATGTCATTCATATTAAACTAATATGAAAAGTTATTAACTAAACATACATGGCAATACATAATGATCCTAATGATCACAAGTGAAGGATCGGCGGGTTTCAGCTATCGCTGTTTTATACTTGAAGAAACTTCTCTATACTTCCACAGATGTAATGAGTGCTTATTTGTGAAACGCTATTTCACCAATTATTAAACATTCGTCAAAAATACACATTCTTAATTCTTTATCTGTCAAAATAAAGGCTATTTGAAACATTTTTATCTAACACAAATTTGAATTTATAACTGCTTCCCCAATCTCTTCATTTACATTTTTCATACAATTCTCAGCATTATTGATTAACTCTTAATGACTTTACCAATGAGCATTTAATCATAAATGATTTAAAACTGACGTATGAAAGTGCGAAAAGTAAATAAATTGACCTGAAATTACAAATAAAATTTGTAAAATGACTTAATCATTAAATGTGGGAAAAAATGCATTTTAATGACCTATAAGTACCTCATGTATCTAACATATATTGGACAATGTATGTAATTATCAATCTGCATTGTCTCTTTCAACTCGTAATAAAGATGGCATTTCATAAAAATCCGGTACTTAATCTACATTATGAACATTTTAGTAGGATCTGTCGCCTTAGTTTACTCAGAGTGATCTTGGTGAATCAACCGAAGTCGTGGCCTGCTCAAATATATATTTCCTTGCGGTTGATATTGTTGAGATAATTTAGGTAATCATCCCCTTTCCATCCTCAAAATATTTTGACTTTATTAAACACGATGTATACATTAAATATAATTTGCTTTTTTCTAGTCTTTAGTTACAGTGTTTAGTGGTAGAGTCCTGTTTTTACACTTCCCTAGATTATATTTGTGGCATGGATTGTGGCATAATTTACAGACGTAGTCCTCCTTGGGTTCATGGTATATGTTATTTACGCATATATTCCCATGAAATCCATGGGCTGCGAAACGTGTGTAAAGGTGTCGAAGTACGAAGTTCAGTTGCTTCCAAGTTTCTGTTATCATTGCGTCTGTTTCCGTAAATCTTCCGGTATCTCGGCGGCTTTGTTCTCTCTCTCCTCGATGACGATTCTGTATGCTTGCGTTTCCGATAGTTTGGAGCAGTGTCTGATATCCTCGAAGAAGAAGGATTCCTGAGCTATTGTATAGGTTTAACAATTTCTTGTATATTTTGAGATTGACAGTGCACTTTTGAGAAACATTGATTTAACGTTCTCCTGTTTCTTAAGACTTTTCACCGTCAAGTGATTCCATATTAGTTGGATTCCGTATGTTGCGGTCGGCATTACTTTAATCTTGAAGAGTTTCATTGCAGTTGAGAGGGATAGTCTTTGGAGTTTAGGGATATCCTACATGGGTTTCGTTGCAACTGTTGTTCGATCCTGTATATGGAGTGAGAAAGCGGTTCCAGCAATGAGGGATACATCACAGTAACTAGACGAAGGGCCCGACATGAGCCAGACAGGAATATCAGAAGTCAAAACAGAAATCAAAATAATAGACCCCAGCTACAAACCGCCCAACTAGCACCGCTTTCACTTCCACCCAAAAGAAGAAAGAGAAACAATACGGGAGGAAGGCTCAAACCCGCAACAAGACAATTCTGGATGTACATTGGACATATGGATGCGTACACCATGGAAGAAGACATTGTAGCCTATATGGCAGAAAAGGGAATCGACGGAGTAAAATAACGTTTCACCATCCGATCAAGAGGAAGAAATAAAGCATTTAAAATAGCAATTTCAAATGAAGTCAAGGAAACAGTGGATAACAAAAATTTTTGGTCAGAAGGGGTTACTTTTCACCCTTTGGGTTTTAATATGAAAGGTAAAAAATCAACAACGTCTGCCGCCGCATCGAACAACCAAGACCGCATAGTACACAACAGCAGTAATAACATTAAACATATAAAAACAATGATTTGGAACGTAGAAGGGCTTAAGTCAGTAATAGACATGACCATCCTACTAACTTTCCAAGAGAATGACGTACGATTCTTCACAGAAACATTCAGCTTAGAAGAAACATGCATAAATGGCTTCTACGGTATTCATTCCCCGGCAAAGAAAGGAGAGAGAGGCCGCCTCTCAGGGGGACTGACCTGCTTCATAAAGCCACATCTCCAACCCATCAGTTCAATAGCTCGTACAGTCAATCCCTGGAAAAATGAATATAGTAGGAGCATACTTCACGCCCAAGACCGAACCGGAAGACATCGTCGACGAATTAGGAGAGACATTGGAAAACATAGAAAACGACAGATCCACCTTGTTGGCAGGAGATTTAAACTGTCGCATAGACAAGTGGGATAAGAACTCAAGCGGTCACGGATTTTCTCCTCGACCACGAGCTAAGACTGCTAAATAGAGAGAAGGACTATACATACTACATAGCACCAAATGGAAGAAGCACAACCGATTTGTAATCACAAATATACAAGGCCAAGCACGGGTGAAAGTGGGAAAAGTAGCAACTAGAAAGCACCTTCCAGTCTTAATTGAGTTCCAAATAAAAACGTAAACACAGGAACAAGAAGATAAAACCCTCTCACAAAAAGCTTCAAGGTACATAGATGAGGAAAGATGGCAAACAAATAAAGTGAAGCTACCGTCAATAATGCATATGGCGAGGCAGGGGAAGCTAGACGGGGCAACAGAAACCTTGAATGACATAATTATACACGCCACCACTCAACTGACTAGACATAAAAGTACTGGAAAGCCATGATCCGATGAAGAGTGTTACAACACGAGACAAAGAACACTACTCCTTCTCCATACCTTCAGGGAATTTGGAGGCTACGCTCTAATGGAATTTGCTGAAGAACGTAGGAAATATAAAATACTACTGAAGGAAAATAAATTACAGTATAACACCTCCAAAGAACAGGAACTAATAGCCGAGGCAGAAATGAAACCTCACAAAATCTTAAGGTCTTCAAAGAAACAGAAATCAAGCCCTCTCGTAAACATGAAGCAATGGGAAGATCACTTCAGTAAACTCCTGGGAGCAAAGGACAAAACGCCAAACTGCTTCACACCGTATGCGGCAAACATACATAACATGAGCCCAATTACAACAGAAGAAGTCAGCCAACTCATAAGAAACGAGAAAAATAACAGAGTAGTCGGTCCAGACGGGATATTTCCTGAACATCTTAAGGAAACACTTCAAGATTTGTTACGACCGCTAACCTGATTGTTCAATGCATGCCTAAAAGATAATTTAATTCCACAATAATGGAGAAATTCGATTATAACTGTGATCTACAAAGGGAAAGAAAAGAAAGAAAACCAGAAAACTTACAGGAGAATTGCCCTGGAAAATGTTATGTTCAAACTCTTCTGGAAGATCCTGTTAAGACGTGTGGAACACAAACTACGTGCCAGTATACCACAGAATCAATATGGCTTCACCCCGGGTAGATCAACACGACATGCTGTCCAAGAACTCATGCAAGAATTAATAACGACGTAGCAGAACCTGCTACACCATTGTATGTGATATACATAGATTATTCAAAGGCATTCGACAGTATTGACAGGGAAATCCTCATCCAGAAGCTAGAGAAGCATCATCAAAATATGTTGCTTCAAATGTTGCCCTCTTTTAAATCCTGTCTTGCCCATCACAGACCAAGATACTTCATTATTCTTAGTACATCTGGTTTTCAACAACAACGACGACGACAACAATAATGATAATAATAATGTGGCTCACTATTAAGGGCCGGTTTCACCAACACAGGTAACTGTGTTACCGGTGAATTAAACGGAGCGTTTCCCAGCTTCACTACAATTTGCGTTTCACCAACAACAGTAACTTTTTACCGGGAGTTATTTCGTCGTATTTCGTTAGTAGACCGTAACCGCACGAATTTGGTCGGTAGAATCGGAGGGTGATATTAACGGAGGGTGATTCCTATATTAAAATGGCGTGTGAAAGACTGGACATTTTTAACATTGAACGTGAATATGGTTTTAATTATTATTTTGAAGGCCAATTGAATTGAAAAATACTCTAGTTGGGTAGAAGAACTGTGTGAATAGTTTGAAAATTACGATTACAGTGATATCGCAGACTTTCGAAGATACCAGGCCTGTCTACCTGATAGGCTACTGCACATTTGGATCATCGGAGAGGTAAGTTTATTTCATTATTGAAACTGACTTTATTGATGTATAATACCAGTACTTTACACAATGAATTACTAATTTTATTCACTCATGCTTATATATTTAAAACCAAGTTAGTATCGGTACAAAATAATGTGAGGTCATGTTTATTATTTGACTATTTTTTAACAATATATTAATTACTGATTACAGAATATATTTTAGAAAGTATTTGAGTTTTATTTGATATTCATAATATTTTGAGTTCTTAAATACAGTCGGCCTATTTTTGTTAAAATGGTTAGCAAATAATATAAATCTAGTATGAATACTGTCCTATTATATAAAACAAGTCAGGCATAAATACAAGTAAGTTTAATTCGTTAATGAAAATTATTTTATTCATGTATAATACCAGTACTTTACACAATGAATTACTAATTTATTCACTCATGAATACATATTTAAAAGCAAGTTAGTATCATTACAAAATAATGTGAGGTTATGTTTATTATTTATGGACTATTTTTTAACTATATATTTAATTACAATTACAGAAAATATTTTATAAAATATTTGGTTTTATTTGACATTCTTAATATTTTGGGATATTAAATACAGTAGGCCTATTTTTGTTGAAATTGTTAGCAAGTACCGTAATTTAAATCTAGTATGTATATACCTACAATATAGAACAAGTAATGAGATCCTAGGTCTAAATACAAATATTTCTAGAGATAATTTCCAAAATGTGTTAATCTTAAATGCCTTGTAGATAATCAGTACCGGTAATATATCTGACATCCAAGACAATTTTCCTGTTTTTAATGTTAGAGCAGTGGGAATTATGCTAAAATTGTATAGTGGCCTAACATATATTGTCATTAATTGTAGATCAAGTATTTCTCTGAAAACATGTTCCAGAACAGAACAGTCATTATATGTAATCAGCAGTTTCTCTATTATTTGATTTTTTATTCTAATTCTGTGATACTACTTTTCTTTAAATAATATGTTTTGACGAGTCTTAATATTGTAGACTAAACACCTGTAGCACACTAAAAATAATTCATGAAGTAACTGCAGATCAATGATAACATTTGATATATCAGCATGTGCCAAATCTATGATACACAGAAGTTACAAATTGTAAGAAATGCAAGTTACTAAGCATACAGGGAAAAACTGCACTTAAACTAGCGTCAAATATTTCAAAGTCCTATAGAATAACAGTGCGCATGCACCAGAGTTTTGTAGAGCCACCGATAACCCACAATCGAACCACATATTGATTATCATCCTGGATTATTATCCGTCGCCATGAAATTTAAATGACCAATATTTGCAATAAGTCCCCAAATCTATGTTATAAAGATATATTAATAATATTAAATTTACCAAACTTTATTAAAAAAGGGTTTTACACTTACTTATCGCTCCCTAACGCTGATCCAACCAGCGATAACCCAAAACAGCGATAGAAAAATCATAGACTAAGTAATATACTCTGTGGAGAAATAGCAGTTAGCATCACATATTGTCTAACAGTGTCATAATATTGTGATTTGCATATTTAAATACATACTTTCAAAACTGTCTAATAATGTTATAAAATTGTTTGAAAAAGTTTTAAATAATAAATAATTGTTAGTAAAATACAAAAGAAGAGTTATAGTTTACAAAAAGAAGAGCTATAGTTTACAATAATATAACTGAAAAATCAAGCGCTAGTAAAAGTGCAGTTGAGCCAGCATACAGTAATCCTTATGTATATATACACCAGTGGTATTACTATGTTTGATTGTGAAATCTATAATTTTAATTATTGGTTAAAATAACTTCAGCTAGGTTATGAATAATTCACTTGTACTGCTATATGCGTGTATTTGTGAGTTGATCTGTACAACACAATAAGTTTATATTACATACTGCTTTTTTTTTTTTAGAAATCAAGCCATTTTCCAATAAATCAGCTGCTCCTGGCTTTGGACAATGATTAGATAAGGGTTCATCATTCAGGAGGGGTCAGGAGATCAACAGTCCTAAGATATTGTCTGCCGAGTCAGTTTGTGCCATTGCAAGTTCTCGACTTTCAAGCTACATCCCTAAAGACCGGAAGTTCAATGGATTACACAAACACAAGAATAAAGACCTGGTGATGGTGTTGCAGAATAGTTCAAGTAACTTGAAATACTACTTCTCTTTAAAAGTGAAGGCGTATTTGTAAATCAAATATGACATTTGTGTGACATCATTGCTAGGGTGAAGAACACATTTATGGCAAATTATTAAAATTTGCAAACTATTAAGTCAAC
>JASPKZ010000688.1:0-22871 GCA_030220185.1 Diploptera punctata | reverse complement strand
CCTCTCTCACTCTTCTTCCCCTCTTCTACCGTGTCTATCTCTCTCTCTCTCTTATATATATATATATACGAGACCCCGTCAATGTTCTTTTCCTATCTATGTAGCGGCTTACTGGTGCGAGTAATTTATATTATTTATCTATTTTATTATTATCTAAAAAATACAAATATCTTTAATTTATATATGTATATACTTCACTTTGAAATATTAAAAGTAAGCTGTAATCGGCTGGTGGACTCGGCATGCTTACCACATTACACAACACCCACTCTACACCCCCCAACACTTTCAGGATGATGATATTTTGGAAGGTTTGGCGATGGATTTCGTAGTGCCTTCCAGTTAAAAATGGTTGAGAAAGAGAGAGAGACCAGCAGAAAAAAGAAAAAGGGACGTAGATGGGGGAGGAGGAGAGTACACAGTTTTTTTTCTTTTTCCTAAAATATAATATTATGAAAAGTGAATAAATATTACTTACACTTTATATAATATTCATTAAAAAAAAAGAAACCCACTTATATGTTATGAACTCTTGTACAAGTCCATTGATTTTTTTAATACCCGGCGTGCGCTGGTACGCTTAAATAAATAAAAAAATTAATGCGTTTTTTTATGTTTAGTTGAATAAGTATCAGAAGAAAGTAATATACTTATTCGATAGATTGATATGTATAATATTATTTTTTAATATGTACATATATCTTTTTTACGTATTCCGGTGCCGATTACGCGGAGATACCCGGGAATCTACTTGACATATATTTGCTACCCGTAAAACATATCACCCCCCCCCGCGCGCGCGCTAGAGGTGCTCCTTATTTTGTGAGTCATCGATAAGAGAGGGACGCTCTCGCGGAATTTTTTCCTGTACAGATTTCTTAGATATTCAGATTCTGTGTGTATCTGTTATGTATCACAACTCTCCTATATAGCCTTATATTAAAAATAATAATTACAATTGCGCCTTTGCACTGCAAATATTTATCAAAACTACGGTTTAGTTAAGAACTAGTAGTAGTGGTGGCACTTACTATTAGGTAGAGACAAAGAGACATGCACACACGAGGGTAACGCCTAGGTTCAAATCCCTTCCAGGCATTTTATTTTAAGGTACGTACACACTTGCGCGTCGCGCGCTCGCACCATGTTCGTCAGATTTGAACGGGGTTTTAAGGTGCGCGCGCGTCAGAGCAAAGCATGTTAAAACTTATTGATATTTATAGAAACAAGCAATTATTGTGGAATCCTCAACATAAGGATCATTTAAAAAATCATTGAAAGGAGATGCCTGTTTTTTTTTTCAATGTTATGTGTTTTTTTTTCGTGTGTACTGTAATTGTATGAATAAATTAGAATTATTTAGAAAACATTATTTATTTAAGACGTTCATTTCATAATATTATGTATGAAGTATCACAAAACAATACAATATATAAACACATTTATTACTAATTATTTATTTATTTCTTCAAAGACTCCAAAGAGCAAGACTGCTCATGTTAAGGGGCAATATACAAAAAATAATGGCCATAAAACAATTAACAATAAAAACAAGAAAAACAAATTCAGGCATAAGTTTAAGTAATACAAACTACTATAGATGCACAATATATATACACATATAAATACAATATTTAAACAGGATGATATTAATAATAATAATAAAATTAACAAAATAACTAAGAAAGCAATGAAAAAAAAAATATTTTTTAATACAATTAGAAAAATGTTTAACATTCGTGAAATGTTGATATTCAATAGGTAAGTTATTGTAATGGTTGATTAATGCATAACGAATCCCTTTTATAGCTTTTTTTTTTGAGAAACTAGTATCTTTGTGCAATAAAGTACAACCTCAAGTATAATAATCATGTACAATCTTTATTAAAAATTAAGGCCATGTTATGGTGAGATAGATTCTTAATAATTTTAAACATATATATACAAATCATATATTTTTTTTAATTCCTTGAATGCTATAATATTTGAAAAAAGTATAAATAAAATGTAATAAATAATAAGCGTGACCAGACGACCCGATTTTGGCGGCACAGTCCCGATTTTTAACAATTTGTCCCGCGGCATTTAAAAAAAAGTCCGTATTTTTGGGAAAGAATGCAGGACAAGCGGGAGAACGGAAAGGGAATAGACATGGTTCGTTACACCTGCTCTGCAAAATGTCTACTGAAGGTTTGTGGGTTTCCTATGGATCGCAGGAGGTTCGTTGAAATAAATCATTTCGACGAACATAACACGCGGCGCGCATATGTGTACGTACCTTTACTTCTCTTTATCACGTCTCATATATATACTCAGAGATCCGGGTTCGATTCCCGTCCAGGCATTTATTTTTCTTATCATACCATATATATATATATATATATATATATATATTATTCCCTTTTTCTCTAAAGCCTTACTATCCCACAAATAATGTACTTTCTTTAGTCAAATCGTCAAAGGAGAAGAAAGAAACTGTCCATATATATAATTGTCTCTGACTGTGGCCTAAATAGCAGTAATGTCGTCAGTAGATCGTGTTTTGTCTCTCTCAAGATGAACTTCCATGTCATATGTGTGTGTATCCAGTCTTGTCACACATAATTTTATACAAAATTTTATGTCAAACCGTTTGTGTGCTTTTTTTGGAATGTTTGCAGCCTGAAAATTAATTAGTCGTCGTTTGAAAGATACACACCCCCTTGCCGTCACGCAGGTATAAAGTGTCATTCTCAATGTTATCATCATTTTCTTGTGTGTGTGTGTGTGTTTTAAAACCTTTAAATGGCTTACTCTGCTTAACGTAGACTGGCGGTTGCCGTGGCGTAGTTTGTAGAGTCCCTACCTTCCACTGCGGCGACTCGGGTTCGATTCCTGGCGGCGTAACGGATTTTTAAATCTCTACCCTTGGTCTGGGCGTGTGTGCATCCTGACCTTGTGTCTTCAGAAAACGTGTAAAAGAAAGAAGAAAACAAATTAAACGAGAGAAAAAAGAATAAAAAAGTAAAAGAAACAGACGAAAGAAAGAAACAAGAAATAAAAAGAAAAAATATAACAAATGCACAGATCTGAATAATCTGGAAAAAAGTTCGCAACAGGAATTAATTTTTTTCATCTTTTATGGATAACTCACATCCATTTTTTCTTCATTTATCTCTCACATCTTTTAACTTTTTTTTTTTTGATGCCATGAAAATAAATTGCGTATATTCCCGGGCAACGCCGGGTAATCAGCACTGTGTACCTATTGAAATAACAAGAATAAATTTATATAGATATATATATATCCGCTTTTACTTTATTCAATTAAATGCACAAAAATATATCATTTAATAATATTAATAATATTAATATATATATATGTAATATATATATATATATATATATATATATATATGACGTAATACAATTTAGGTTTTTTATCATGTCATGTTAGGCTTACATTGCCCAACGTCAAAAATTTTATTTCTGCTAAGCAAGATTTATTAAAAATATTAATTTCGTAACACTATTGTATGAAATGGGGTTTTTTAGCAAAGGAAGTAACAAAAATGTTGACGTAATAACAACTTATGTTGCGGAGCAAGGCTACTGTTTGTGAAAATTCAAAAAGTCAGTTTTAATTTGAATTTTATAAAATACAAATATGCGACTGGTTTAAATCTAGTTTGTAACCGTAACTTTGTGGAATGAAGAATGCACAAACTCTTCCTTTATCAGGAAAATACTAAATACATTTAGAAACGCCATATTTATAATAGATTAAAATGTATGAAAATATATTACGTGTTGTACAGTCTACATTTCAAAGCTAACTAACTGCTTTACACATATAACAAATTGAAATATAAAATTTGAAATGTTTCTGTTTTTATATATTTTTTACGTATGATTTTATGTTATTCTAAATTACAAGTGCAACTTTGAAATAAAATTTATATAATTTCTCCTTGTAATTATATATATATATATATATATATATATATGCTCGGACGGGACTTGAACCCCAAACCTCTGAATTTATCCCAGTGCGCTACCGATTACGCCATCGAGCAAGTCTAGTACAAACATTCACTGTTCTTATATATTATATTCTCATTATTACTAGATGTAGTGGGATATAAGTCCAGAGGGCCCGTCTCAAGTCACGTCCGAGCATTTATTTTTCTTATCATGTCATATTAAGCTTGCATTGCTCAATGTCAAAAATTTAATTATAACATATAATAAATACAATAAATTTTACACATCCTTTTTTCTTCTTCTCTCTCTGTCTCTCTCTCTCTCTCTCTCTCTCTCTCTCTCTCTACGACCCCGTCAATGTTCTTTTCCTATCTATGTAGCGGCGTAATGGTACGAGTAATTTCTATTATTTATCTATTTCATTATTATCTAAAAAATTCAATATTTTTAATTTATATATGTATATACTAATGGTACTGTACATCAACTATATGTAGACTTCAAAAAAGCATATGATTCAATTAAGAGGGAGAAGTTATATAGTATCCTGCTGGAGTTCGAAATTCCTAAAAAGTTAGTTAGATTTATACGAATGTGTCTAGATGGCACAAAGAGTAGGGTGTGTGTAGGCAAACAGTTTTCGGACACTTTTGAAATCAAGAATGGGTTGAAGCAAGGAGATGCACTATCTCCTCCACTATTTAATTTTGTACTAGAGCATGCCATTAAACCTTTAGAGAATGAGGAAGGCTTACAACTCAATGGTATTAATAAGTTGTTAGTTTATGCTGATGATGTAGTATTATTGGCCGATAGCGAGGAGATACTAAAGGACAACACGCACACACTATTGAGTAACACTAAGAAATTAGGACTGGTAGTAAATATCAATAAAACTAAATATATGGTCACACGTAGAAATTCATAATATAATGGAACTGGACCGCTAATGACAATTGAGGGAAATTTTGAGGAAGTGGCCAAATTCAAATATCTAGGAACAATAATCACAAATAGGAATGAGATATACAAAGAAATTAAACATTGGCTGAACTCTGGAAATGCGTGCTATTATGCATTGCAGAGACTCTTGATGTCCCAACTCCTTTCAAAAAACATTAAACTGAAAATATATAAAACTATTATTCTACCAGTTATATTATATGGGTGCGAAACATGGACTCTTACTTTAAGGGAGGAAAGGAGATTAAAAGTATTTGAGAATAAAGTACTTGGGAAAATTTTTGGACCAAAGAGAGATGAACAGACAGGTGAATGGAGAAGACTGCGTAACAATGAACTGCATGGTCTTTATAGGAAGCCAGATATAATAACAGTTAAGTCTCGTAGACTGCGATGGGCAGGACATGTTGCACGTATGGGGAATGAAAGACTTGCATGGGAGCTACTTGTAGGAAAGCCAGAGGGAAACCGCCCGGTTGGTATATCTATGATTTGTGGCAAGTAGATTATATTGGGAATGATTGGAAAGCATTAGCTCAGGATAGGGATGTATGGAGAGCTTATGTCCGCGCGGCCATGAACCTACGGGTTCGATAGTGCCAGCGAGTAAGTAAGTAAGTGTATACTTCACTTTGAATGATTGAAAGTAAGCTATAATCGGCTGGTGGACCCGGCATGCTTACCATATTACACAAAACCCACTCTACAACCCCCCCCCCAACACCGGCAGGATGATGATATTGTTGAAGGTTTGGCGATGGATTTCGTAGTGCCTTCCAGTTAAAAATGATTGAGAAAGAGAGAGGGACCAGCAGAAAAAAGAAAAAGGGACGTAGATGGGGGGAGGAGGAGAGTACACAGTTCTTTTTTCTTTTTGCTAAAATATAATAATATGAAAAGTGAATAAATGTTACTTACACTTTATATAATATTCATTAGAAAAAAAAAGAAACCTACTTATTATATGTTATAATCTCTTGTACAAGTCCATTGATTTTTTTAATACCCGACGTGCGCTGCTATGCCTAAATAAATTTAAAAAATAATGTGTTTTTTATGTTTAGTTGAATAAGTATCAGAAGAAAGTAATATATTTATTCGATAGATTGGCTGACAACTATTCCTTAGGTCTCAGGAAGGGATCGCCGTCTTTTGATTTGACAAGATTTCACCTATATAGTTTTACCATAATCTCCTACACTGGGGAATTCCGGTCTAAATTTATTATATAACTTTGGTTAGGTCAGTGGCTTTGTCCAGCTTGTTTGCTAGCTTCGCTTTCTCGCGGTTTGTCTGGTTCATTATTAGGAGTTGTTTACTAGTTTGCAAGCCGTACATCAATTCTTGGTACATAACCTGTCAGGGAAGCTCGGTTTAAGATCTTAGATTACTTGTCTACAAAGAAATGTCCGGTAATCTGCTAGTACAATAGATTTCCTCAAATGTTAACTCTTTTGACACCGCTTCATGTAAACTTACCTGTCGCTTGACAATAGCGGTACCATGTAGTTGCTAAATTTTCCGTAAAAAACTAACTGGCCGTTTATTCGGGATTCTATCAACTTATTTAATTCAATTTATTTTTATTTAATTATACACATATCAAATCCCTCATGTTCTCGCGATTTGATTGCATATACATTTCGTATATCTTCCATTATTATTTCGTCCTATAAAGATTTAACATATAGGCCTATATGATAATAATGCTGTCCTAATTAATTAATTATTTTAATTTCTTAATTTAGGAGAGGCTGAGTGGAAGATTGTTACAAATGCCCTTATATAATTATAATAAATTTACGCTTGTGCAAATTTTATTGATTATATAAATCTCGCCTATATATATTATCCGGTCTTGGTGGAACCGTGTTACACATAAATAAATCCAAAACATATGTTTACATAATAACAAATTTTCTTTTAAATTTACGCTTCTTACCTGAGTTGTCAATAATGATAGGTTGTAAACATTAGTTCATTGACCTGTGTTGCAGTGTCTTCTTGACCCATATTTGTTTGTAAATAATCTACCTGCTTGTCAACAATTTAAAAACTAATAGTGTCAAATCTTACCTTGTCGTGGTGGAGTGGCTTGCGTCCTTAAATGATCCTGAGAGCTATGCCGGCGGTAGCATTGCTGCCGATAGGGTTACCAATGCCGGACTGGTCGACGGTGATAAGCCAGACGAAAAAAGTACCTTGGGCGAAAGAGTGACGATTTTCACCGTAAAAATACAACCGTCAAGAAATGCGGACATGGGTTCAACTGGGGTAAAATTTTCCGGAGGTCAAATAGTCCCCCATTCGGATCTCCGGGCGGGGACTACTTCAGGGAACCCATGCCAAAGGCTCAAACACAGGGGCATGTTCCTAGGAACATGGAATGCTAGGACTTTATACAATAGCGGGGCACTAGAGATATTAACGCGGGAATTAGGTAAATCACCCTTGGATATAGTTGCTTTACAGGAAGTTAGGTGGCCAGGAGAAGGTAGTCAGGAATCAGGAAGCTTTGCATTATACTACGGGGGTGCAGAAAGACCTGCATTTGGGACGGGATTTTTAGTCAGAAGGAGGATCCTATCCGCTATCCGAGATATTAAGTTTGTTAGTGATAGGGTATCATACATAATTCTAAAGGGTAAACAACATGATTTTATAATTGTAAATGTACATGCCCCCAAAGAAGATAAAGATGACAATATCAAGGATGAGTTCTATGAAGAATTAGAATGCTTATTTGATAGCCTTTCACGATATCATATGAAATTTATCTTAGGAGATTTCAATGCAAAAGTGGGGCGGGAAGATATATTCAAACCAACAATAGGCTAATTCAGTCTCCATGAAGATAGTAATGACAACGGGGTTAGATTAGTCACATTTGCCACATCAAAGAATCTCATTGTTAAGAGTACAACATTTCAGCATAAGGATATTCATAAATACACCTGGACGTCCCCAGATGGAGAAACTCGGAACCAGATAGATCATGTATTAGTGGATAAACGCTGGCGCAGTAGCATCATCGATGTTAGATCAGTTAGAGGGACAGACTGCAATTCGGATCATCATCTGGTCAGAGTGAAAATCAGACAACGGCTATCGCTTATGAGAGGAACAAACGCTAAAGATGATTCTGTAAAATTTGAATTAAAAAACTTGAAAAATGATGAAATGCGGCAAGAATACCAAATCAAAATTGCTAATAGATTTGAAGTACTGGAATCTTCAGATGACAATGTGGCAAACGAAGAAGAAACTGATATAAATAAAGAATGGGAGGCTATAAGAGATACTATTAAATTGTCAGCATCAGAAGGCATTGGTTGTTTAAAAAGAGGCAAAACAAGAAATGGTTTGATGAGGAATGTGCCGACGTTGTAAAGAAAGAAAGCTAGCAAAAATGAAATGGTTACACGAGCCAAATGAGGTAAATTTAGAGCAATTGGGTACTATTAGACGGGAAACCACCAAGTTACTGAAGAGTAAAAAGAGCATTTATTTTTCTTATCATGTCATAGTGTCCACCGCTGTGGTCTCGAGGTAGCGTGTGAAGTGATTTCAATACCGATTTAAGAACCCCATTATTTGCGTGTGCAGACAAGACTGTGATTTGACTTACTTACTTAGTCACTGGCACTATCGAACCCGTAGGTTCATGGCTGCACGGACATACGCTCTCCATACATCCCTATCCTGAGCTAATGCTTTTCAATCATTCCCTGTATAATCTACTTCCCTCAAATCATAGTTAATGTTATTTTCCCACCTCATTCTTGGTCTACCAACTGGACGTCTTCCCTCTGGCTTTCCTACAAGAAGCTTCCATGCAAGTCTTTTATTCCCCATACGTGCAACATGTCCTGCCCATCGCAGTCTACGAGACTTAACTGTTCTTATTATATCTGGCTTCCTATAAAGACCATGTAGTTCATTTTTATGCAGTCTTCTCCATTCACCTGTCTGTTCATCTCTCTTTGGTCCAAACATTTTCCTAAGTACTTTATTCTCAAATACTTTAAATCTCCTTTCCTCCCTTAAAGTAAGAGTCCATGTTTCGCATCCATATAATATAACTGGTAGAATAATAGTTTTATATATTTTCAGTTTAACCTTTTTTCGAAAGGAGTTGGGACATCAAGAGTCTCTGCAATGCATAATAGCACGCATTTCCAGAATTGAGCCTATGTTTAATTTCTTTGTGCATATCATTCCTATTTGTGATTATTGTTCCTAGGTATTTGAATTCAGCCACTTCCTCAAAATTTCCCTCATTTGTCATTAGCTGTCCAGTTCCATTATATAATGAATTTCTACGTGTGACCATATATTTAGTTTTATTGATATTTATTTCCAATCCTAATTTCTTCGTGTTACTCAACAGTGTGTGCGTATTGTCCTTTAGTATCTCCTCGCTATCGGCCAATAATACTAAATCATCAGCATAAACTAACAGCTTATTAATACCATTGAGTTGTAAGCCTTCCTCATTCTCCAAAGATTTAATGGCATGCTCTAGTACAAAATTAAATAGTAGAGAAGATAGTGCATCTCCTTGCTTCAGCCCATTCTGGATTTCAAAAGTGTCCGAAAACTGTTTGCCTACACGCACCCTACTCTTTGTGCCATTTAGACACATTCGTGTAAGTCTGACTAACTTTTTAGGAATTCCGAACTCCAGCAGGATACTATATAACTTCTCCCTCTTAATTGAATCATATGCTTTTTTGAAGTCTACATATAGTTAATGTACAGTACCATTATATTCCCATTTCTTCTCTAAAATCTATCTTATACTGAAAATCTGATCTGTTGTAGACCTGTTTCTTCTAAATGCACATTGATGATCTCCTAGAATGTCATCAATATAGGGAGTAAGTCTGCTTACTAATATATTTGTTAGAATTTTGTACGAAGTTGAAAGTAATGAGATGCCCCTGTAGTTGTTGCACTCAGTTTTATCTCCTTTCTTATAAATTGGTACGATAATTGATTCCTTCCATTCGTCTGGAAGAGCTTCCTTTTCCCAAATCATACTAAGCAACCAGCATATCTTGTCCATCAATTTTTCTCCCCCTGATTTTATCAGTTCTGCTGGGATCTCATCTGAACCTGATGCTTTATACATCTTCAATTTTTCAATCGCCATTTCAACCTCTAATGCACTTGGCTCTGCGACTAGCATTTCTGCTGTCTGTAAATTATCCTCCTCAATGTCATGTTCTGTATGTACATTTAATAGCTGATTAAAGTAACTTTTCTATCTATTTAATATACTCCTGGAATCTGCTATCATATCCCCATTTTCATTCCGAATTATGTTTGCTCTAGCCTGAAATCCTTTCTTCTCTATACTAATTCCCTGATATAATTCTCTAATGTTCCTATTTTTTGAATTCATTTCAAGATCATTAATCTTGTCTCTCAAATATTCCCTCTTTTTACTCTCTAGTAACTTGGTGGTTTCCCGTCTAATAGTACCCAATTGCTCTAAATTTACCTCATTTGGCTCGTGTAACCATTTCATTTGTGCTAGCTTTCTTTTCTTTACAACGTCGGCACATTCCTCATCAAACCATTTCTTGTTTTGCCTCTTTTTTAAACAACCAATGCTTTCTGATGCTGACAATTTAATAGTATCTCTTATAGCCTCCCATTCTTTATTTATATCAGTTTCTTCTTCGTTTGCCACATTGTCATCTGAAGATTCCAGTACTTCAAATCTATTAGCAATTTTGATTTGGTATTCTTGCCGCATTTCATCATTTTTCAAGTTTTTTAATTCAAATTTTACAGAATCGTCTTTAGCGTTTGTTCCTCTCATAAGCGATAGCCGTTGTCTGATTTTCACTCTGACCAGATGATGATCCGAATTGCAGTCTGTCTCTCTAACTGATCTAACATCGATGATGCTACTGCGCCAGCGTTTATCCACTAATACATGATCTATCTGGTTCCGAGTTTCTCCATCTGGGGACGTCCAGGTGTATTTATGAATATCCTTATGCTGAAATGTTGTACTCTTAACAATGAGATTCTTTGATGTGGCAAATGTGACTAATCTAACCCCGTTGTCATTACTATCTTCATGGAGACTGAATTAGCCTATTGTTGGTTTGAATATATCTTCCCGCCCCACTTTTGCATTGAAATCTCCTAAGATAATTTTCATATGATATCGTGAAAGGCTATCAAATAAGCATTCTAATTCTTCATAGAACTCATCCTTGATATTGTCATCTTTATCTTCTGTGGGGGCATGTACATTTACAATTATAAAATCATGTTGTTTACCCTTTAGAATTATGTATGATAACCTATCACTAACAAACTTAATATCTCGGATATCGGATAGGATCCTCCATCTGACTAAAAATCCTGTTCCAAATGCAGGTCTTTCTGCACCCCCGTAGTATAATACAAAGCTTCCTGATTCCTGACTACCTTCTCCTGGCCACCTAACTTCCAGTAAAGCGACTATATCCAAAGGTGGGTTATCACCTTCGACCAGTCCGGCATTAGTAACCCTATCGGCAGCAATGCTACCGCCGGCATAGCTCTCAGGATCATTTAAGCACGCAAGCCACTCCACCACGACAAGGTAAGATTTGACATTATTAGTTTTTTAAATTGTTGACAAGCAGGTAGATTATTTACAAACAAATATGGGTCAAGAAGACACTGCAACACAGGTCAATGAACTAATGTTTACAACCTATCATTATTGACAACTCAGGTAAGAAGCGTAAATTTAAAAGAAAATTTGTTATTATGTAAACATATGTTTTGAATTTATTTATGTGTAACACGGTTCCACCAAGACCGGATAATATATATAGGCGAGATTTATATAATCAATAAAATTTGCACAAGCGTAAATTTATTATAATTATATAAGGGCATTTGTAACAATCTTCCACTCAGCCTCTCCTAAATTAAGAAATTAAAATAATTAATTAATTAGGACAGCATTATTATCATATAGGCCTATATGTTAAATCTTTATAGGACGCAATAATAATGGAAGATATACGAAATGTATATGCAATCAAATCGCGAGAACATGTGGGATTTGATATGTGTATAATTAAATAAAAATAAATTGAATTAAATAAGTTGATAGAATCCCGAATAAACGGCCAGTTAGTTTTTTACGGAAAATTTAGCAACTACATGGTACCGCTATTGTCAAGCGACAGGTAAGTTTACATGAAGCGGTGGCAAAGAGTTAACATTTGAGGAAATCTATTGTACTAGCAGATTACCGGACATTTATTTGCAGACAAGTAATCTAAGATCTTAAACCGAGCTTCCCTGACAGGTTTTGTACCAAGAATTGATGTACGGCTTGCAAACTAGTAAACAACTCCTAATAATGAACCAGACAAACCGCGAGAAAGCGAAGCTAGCAAACAAGCTGGACAAAGCCACTGACCTAACCAAAGTTATATAATAAATTTAGACCGGAATTCCCCAGTGTAGGAGATTATGGTAAAACTGTATAGGTGAAATCTTGTCCAATCAAAAGACGGCGATCCCTTCCTGAGACCTAAGGAATAGTTGTCAGCCAATCTATCGAATAAATATATTACTTTCTTCTGATACTTATTCAACTAAACATAAAAAACACATTATTTTTTAAATTTATTTAGGCGTAGCAGCGCACGTCGGGTATTAAAAAAATCAATGGACTTGTACAAGAGATTATAACATATAATAAGTAGGTTTCTTTTTTTTCTAATGAATATTATATACAGTTTAAGTAATATTTATTCACTTTTCATATTATTATATTTTAGCAAAAAGGAAAAAGAACTGTGTACTCTCCTCCTCCCCCCATCTACTTCCCCTTTTTCTTTTTTCTGCTGGTCCCTCTCTCTTTCTCAATCATTTTTAACTGGAAGGCACTACGAAATCCATCGCCAAACCTTCAACAATATCATCACCCTGCCAGTGTTGGGGGGGGGGTGTAGAGTGGGTTTTGTGTAATATGGTAAGCATGCCGGGTCCACCAGCCGATTATAGCTTACTTTTAATCATTCAAAGTGAAGTATACACTTACTTACTTACTTACTCGCTGGCACTATCGAACCCGTAGGTTCATGGCCGCGCAGACATAAGCTATCCATACATCCCTATCCTGAGCTAATGCTTTCCAAACATTCCCTGTATAATCTACTTCCCACAAATCATAGGTAATGTTATTCTCCCACCTCATTATTGGTCTACCAACCGGGCGGTTTCCCTCTGGCTTCCCTACAAGAAGCTCCCATGCAAGTCTTTCATTCCCCATACGTGCAACATGTCCTGTCTATCGCAGTCTACGAGACTTAACTGTTATTATATCTGGCTTCCTATAAAGACCATGCAGTGCATTGGTACGCAGTCTTCTCCATTCACCTGTCTGTTCATCTCTCTTTGGTCCAAAAATTTTCCCAAGTACTTTATTCTCAAATACTTTTAATCTCCTTTCCTCCCTTAAAGTAAGAGTCCATGTTTCGCACCCATATAATATAACTGGTAGAATAATAGTTTTATATATTTTCAGTTTAATTTGTTTTGAAAGGAGTTGGGACATCAAGAGTCTCTGCAATGCTTAATAGCACGCATTTCCAGAGTTCAGCCAATGTTTAATTTCTTTGTATATCTCATTCCTATTTGTGATTATTGTTCCTAGATATTTGAATTCGGCCACTTCCTCAAAATTTCCCTCAATTGTCATTAGCTGTCCATTTCCATTATATAATGAATTTCTACGTGTGACCATATATTTAGTTTTATTGATATTTACTTCCAGTCCTAATTTCTTAGTGTTACTCAATAGTGTGTGCGTGTTTTCCTTTAGTATCTCCTCGCTATCGGCCAATAATACTACGTCATCAGCATAAACTAACAACTTATTAATATCACTGAGTTGTAAGCCTTCCTCATTCTCTAAAGATTTAATGGCATGCTCTAGTACAAAATTAAATAGTGGAGGAGATAGTGCATCTCCTTGCTTCAACCCATTCTTGATTTCAAAAGTGTCCGAAAACTGTTTGCCTACACACACCCTACTCTTTGTGCCATCTAGACACATTCGTATAAATCTAACTAACTTTTTTAGGAATTCCGAACTCCAGCAGGATACTATGTAACTTCTCCCTCTTAATTGAATCATATGCTTTTTTGAAGTCTACATATAGTTGATGTACAGTACCATTAGTATATACATATATAAATTAAAAATATTGATTTTTTTTAGATAATAATAAAATAGATAAATAATAGAAATTACTCGTACCATTACGCCCCTACATAGATAGGAAAAGAACATTGACGGGATCGTAGAGAGAGAGAGAGAGAGAGAGAGAGAGAGAGAGAGAGAGAGACAGAGAGACAGAGAGAGAAGAAGAAAAAAGGATGTGTAAAATTTATTGTATTTATTATATGTTATAATTAAATTTTTGACATTGAGCAATGCAAGCTTAATATGACATGATAAGAAAAATAAATGCTCGGACGTGACTTGAGACGGGCCCTCTGGACTTATATCCCACTACATCTAGTAATAATGAGAATATAATATATAAGAACAGTGAATGTTTGTACTAGACTTGCTCGATGGCGTAATCGGTAGCGCACTGGGATAAATTCAGAGGTTTGGGGTTCAAGTCCCATCCGAGCATATATATATATATACATATATATATAATTACAAGGAGAAATTATATAAATCTTATTTCAAAGTTGCACTTGTAATTTAGAATAACATAAAATCATACGTGAAAAGTATATAAAAACAGAAACATTTCAAATTTTATATTTCAATTTGTTATATGTGTAAAGCAGTTAGTTAGCTTTGAAATGTAGACTGTACAACACGTAATATATTTTCATACATTTTAATCTATTATAAATATGGCGTTTCTAAATGTATTTAGTATTTACCTGATAAAGGAAGAGTTTGTGCATTCTTCATTCCACAAAGTTACGGTTACAAACTAGATTTAAACCAGTCACATATTTGTATTTTATTAAATTCAAATTAAAACTGACTTTTTGAATTTTCACAAACAGTAGCGTTGCTCCGCAACGTAAGTTGTTATTACGTCAACATTTTTGTTACTTCCTTTGCTAAAAAACCCCATTTCATACAATAGTGTTACGAAATTAATATTTTTAATAAATCTTGCTTAGCGGAAATAAAATTTTTGACCTTGGGCAATGTAAGAATTGAAGCAAGATTTAGATCACCCAGCCGTAATAAGTTGAATTTTATAAATTTAAACTATAATGGATATAACATGAATATATATCAATGTATGATATTTAAGGGAACCTAATATTAAATAGTAACTTCTTTTTTTTATTTCTCAATCGACAGTCAGACATAGGCAGATGTTTTGCAAAGCTATTAAACATGTCGCCACTTTGCTATGTTTATGGCAGCAAATCCCATATGCCGCAAGTAACTTTTATAAAGGGCCTTAAGATATATATTTTTCTCATATTTTCATAGTTCTCCTAAGTAGACTGTCCGTCAACTTGATATATTTATGAGCGAGCAGGTCTGCTCGTTTCTGTACTTTTATGAAGGACAAGCCACTGTATAACAATACAGATCCCTTTGGACAATAGAGTATGACTTCCTTTGGGTAACTTGTTTTTGTAGTACAGTCTACTGCTTAGCGAAAACACCCTTAAGACGGGAAGACCCTTATAAAAGTGAAGTAAGGAAAAAACAAGTGTTATTTTCTCTTCCCAATAAACCAATTAGGACTGGGACATCTTTTTATTGCCGATATCCGGCCTTTTGAAATTTTGCTAATGTTAAGGAAAAAAACATATTTTACCCAAAATCAAGTTGCGTGGGAAGCCCAGAAGAGAAAGGAAGGAGGAAGTAGGCCATCTATTGCTGCCCAGAAAAGACCTCCAGCCAATGGGCAAATAGAGCAAAAAAATCCCTTTAGGTATGAGCCAGTAAAATTTGGCAAACGCCTCTGCAATTAAAATCCTAGTTATCGATAAGTTGTTACAGTAACGATGATACGCCCTACCAGGGTAAGGCCCAATCAGAGGGCACATTAAAATAAGTTGTAAGCCGGACAGAGAACTTTGCTGTATGTAGGCCAACAATTTTTCGAGAAAAGATTATTGTGTGAGAATCCGCAGGGGAGTCAAGGTGGGAAGTCGGACACGACCGACAGGTCTCCGAGTGCTGTTGAGTGTTGGACTCCGTAAAAAAAAAAATTGTATTACCGGACAACCGCGGTACATATTTCGGTAGAGACATAAATCTACTGCATATAAATGGGCTCTACTCAGCAAATATCTCCGTCGGCAGATTAACTAGTGTAAAAAAGGAGAAAATTCAAGTTTAGAAGAATAAAGAAGTGTGATTCTTTTTGTGTAAAACTGAGCATTAATGTAGAGCTGTTGGTATTTTCCTGGCCTCCATCTCTCACCGACAATCCTCCGTTACACCTGAGATAAGATCCTTTTGCTCTCCGATAATAAGAACCCCTGAGAACCTAGTCCGGAGCAATCAACCCGAACTGTCCAGCAGTAAGGATCCCTCATCCTTAACATGGAAGGAGTGAACCCTGGAGCAGACTATCACGCTTCATAGTGGCCCTCCAAAGTGGTGCTACATAGAGGTGCTACATAGTGGCGCTTCAAAGTGGCGCCCAACGTGGGGCAATACATAACCCCACAGAAGCAACACGCTTCAAAGTGGCGCCCAACGTGGGGCCCGAAGAGTTGCGGAAACAGTGCAGTGTCAAGCAACAAAATTCCCACGAGACGGAGGAACGCCAGGATCCAGTTGGCAGAGGGCACCTGGAAGAAATCAGCAACCGGAGGAGTTCAAACAGCGATAATCTGAGAAGATGATGGTAACGCGAGAACGCAGAGGGGAGGAAGACCAGAGGAAGACCCAGTACTGGTAACGATGAAGACTCCAAAAGGTAGAGACAAAATTTTAAAATATTATGGAAGTTGTATTTTTTTTCTGTAATTCAAATACTTTTGTTAATTAAGAAGTTTAATAATTAAATACAAAAATGGCAGAACGTAACGGTTACAATGCAAACGACAAAAGCCAGAACATTTTACGATTCCTGGAAGAATTTAGAGCAGAGATAAATAGAAAGAGGGAATTAGATAAAAAAGAAATAATAGAAAATATAAGGTCATTGGGAACCAAGTTCGACGAGATGAAAGCTAGGATTGATAAAATGGGGTTAAAAAACGGAAAATCTTGTTATGTTGAACATGAGGAATAGGGCTGAAAACAGAAAATAATTCAGAGTCTGAATTAATTAATGGTAAAGAATCTGATACAAATTCTGCAAATAGTGTAGTTGTCAATCAGGAAACTAACCTTGAAAATTTACAAACAAATGAAGGAATAACTTGTATCCCAGAAGTGATTCAGTCTAAAGAAATCTCAAGTCAGGGTGTAGATTTTCTTAATGATAAGATAAAATTAGGGCCTAGTATTGCCAAGAAAAATGAAGATTGTGGAAATGTGCATGTATTTACTTGTAATGTGCAGAAACAAGGAATACCTGACAATGAATCGAAAACTAAAACTAAGGCCGCGGGCAAGATAGTGAAACATTTGAAGATAGATAACCGACGCCGAAAGGGCTTAACTAAGGCAGTCTATAAAGTCAAATATAATAGAATAAAATCGAAGCCGAGGGAAAGTTATTTACGGTACCTCAAAGACCCCAAATCAGATATTCCTTGGTTCAGAGTGGCAGGCGGAAGGGAAAAGTCGACCGAACTGGTTGCAAAAACCTTTGTTGCAAGCAGGTCAGTCACAAACGTCTCAGGATTTGAGTGGTGTGCAGGATATGGATGTCAATTAAAACGGGTTAATAGGTACGTTCCGCTGTCGGATGTTGTTCGAGGACTTTCAGTAAATTCCTCTAAATTGTCGCGATATTATCGTCTAGCTATGCGTGACAGAAGCAAAAACCACATTAATCTCTTTGATCAGAGCCTTGCTCTTATATTTGAATCTGAAAGTAGGATGAAATCTGTACGAACTCAATGATTGGAAAAAATTATGGTACACGAACCGGTTTTCGAACTCAGTTCTAAGTGGAAATCGAGGTTTATTATTTAGTTATTAAGTGAAATGATTAAACATCTCGAATAACGAGAGGCAAGGGATTAATAAGATTGATTGTTAAATCCATTTTAAATAAAAATTGTGGGTAAATCTATTTTCAAGAAGGGCGATTAATTGAGATATCGCAATGAATGATTTATTTGATTAAATAAGAAAGAAATAAGTATCCGTATTACATATGTTCGAACAAGAGGGGAGCACGATGCTTCTATCATGCGAATATCGTGACTCCTAATTAAATGCAATTTTAATAAATAAAATATAATTCTAGGAAATGATCATTGTCTCGTACAGACCAATTATATAATTGAGAAAAATATCAATATAATTTAAGTAGTAAAGTTATGGGTAAGACACAATAATACCTCAAAATCAATTAGAACTGAGAAAATAATTTTAAAGAATTTCGGACCACATAGGACATGATGGATCTGTGAATATTTAATATTAACTAACGATTAATTGGCTGTGAATAAGCTGACAAATTAAGAAAGAGAGGGAGAATATTTTTAAATATTTTTAACCTAATCGCTTGAGCAGAAATCTGCATTATCAACTTAGTTTATCAAAGTAAAAGTACTTGATTGATTTTAATATTATATTATTTTATCATTCATGAAAGAACGCGCCTAAATTAAAGGTTAAATTTCAGTAAATGTAATAATGAGCTCAGACAGGCCATTGTCATTGTTGGATAGGTAATTGAAGAATCCTTGTATAACAATCTTAATGCGAATAAGATTATGATTATTATGATTTTTATAAAGAACAGCCGACATGATAGGCGTAGAAGCTAACGAGATATGTTGAAGCGTAATGCACCTTGATTGAAAGGCCAAGTGACCGAATTAATCTTTAAAGCGTGAGGAATTTATTTACTGATTTATATACAGAATTTAAGTTGTAGACGTGGGCCGTAGCGGCACGTCACTGTGTTGGTATAACACATATTAATTTTTTGAGATAATATTTGAGGGCAAGGTGACCCTATATTATCTAGTTAGTGAAGGATATTGATTCCTAATTATATTAATGAGATGAGATAAAGTCATGGTCGCTGATGGAAGCGAATGTGACACGTGCTATGAGATTCTGTATTCGAATGAAAAGATTTTGCACGCTTAAGAAAATAACGTCGTTTGACTGATTAATGATACAGCCAGTTATGCTTTGGCAGATTAAATGGGCTGATATGCCGAAATATGTTGAAAATAAAAATGTTAAGAAGTATCATTGTATGTATTAATAATCATTATTATTCGTATATATGAAATACCTATGAAAAAAATCTTTTTGCGCAAGTAGGGAAACGCCTATGAAAATTTATAATGTTAACAAATCTTGGAGCGCGCGAGTCATGCAAATATAAAAGTGAATATTATAACACTCAAAAATTATTTTATTTTATGTACGAAGGAGGCGGTAATTAAGCCTACCTATTACTTTAAAGAAACTCTCTCTAGGTAGAGGAAATAACGGAAATAAATATATTCTCCGAATTAATAAATAAACGGAATTTAATATTCTAGATGGTCAAAATAAGTATCCTACACGGGATATATTTAACTGATTATAATAATCATAAAGATGAATTGTAATAATGTTTTATTATGAAATTGATAGGGACACAGATCCTCATGAATACATGTTATTGAATGTTTTTTTTTTAATTCTAAAGATTATCGGAAATGGGTAATTTACACTGATTTAAAGGGCGGTTCGTGGCACCGAAGATTCCCATCTGCCATATTAATGTGAAAACTAGGTTAAGCAATTAATTTTAATTAACTTCAAGAAAACACGTGTGAAAGTGTCGTGATCAGTTTTATTAAAAGAATGATGAGTGTTAAGGCATAAATATTGGCCAAAGTGTTCATCGGTGGTTCGGTGATAATACGCATTATCAGAGCGTAATTAGTGGCTCATACACGAGCAGTGCGGTATACACGAAGTTGTAAGGACGAAGAAAATTTGGAATGAATGATGTTATGTAGGTCATAAGGACAGAAATATTTATGTGTCATAAAATGTTTTGTTGTTGTAATGTTCTTTGCGTATATTTTTTTTGTTGCAATCCTTACTTGCAGATGGCCAAAGAGGGTGTACTTATAAGCAGGTATATCCCTTACAATGTTTGTCAAAAAAGAGGGTAATGAACTCCAAACAAAATATTTACTTAAACCCACCAGGAAATGGTACATACATTTCGAACAAGAGTTTTTAGTGTAGAGAAAATTAGGCTAAATCCCAATTGTTCTCTAGCACTAAAGGAGCATTTGAAGCAAGATTTAGATCACCCAGCCGTAATAAGTTGAATTTTATAAATTTAAACTATAATGGATATAACATGAATATATATCAATGTATGATATTTAAGGGAACCTAATATTAAATAGTAACTTCTTTTTTTTATTTCTCAATCGACAGTCAGACATGGGCAGATGTTTTGCAAAGCTATTAAACATGTCGCCACTTTGCTATGTTTATGGCAGCAAATCCCATATGCCGCAAGTAACTTTTATAAAGGGCCTTAAGATATATATTTTTCTCATATTTTCATAGTTCTCCTAAGTAGACTGTCCGTCAACTTGATATATTTATGAGCGAGCAGGTCTGCTCGTTTCTGTACTTTTATGAAGGACAAGCCACTGTATAACAATACAGATCCCTTTGGACAATAGAGTATGACTTCCTTTGGGTAACTTGTTTTTGTAGTACAGTCTACTGCTTAGCGAAAACACCCTTAAGACGGGAAGACCCTTATAAAAGTGAAGTAAGGAAAAAACAAGTGTTATTTTCTCTTCCCAATAAACCAATTAGGACTGGGAACATCTTTTTATTGCCGATATCCGGCCTTTTGAAATTTTGCTAATGTTAAGGAAAAAACATATTTTACCCAAAATCAAGTTGCGTGGGAAGCCCAGAAGAGAAAGGAAGGAGGAAGTAGGCCATCTATTGCTGCCCAGAAAAGACCTCCAGCCAATGGGCAAATAGAGCAAAAAAATCCTTTAGGTATGAGCCAGTAAAATTTGGCAAACGCCTCTGCAATTAAAATCCTAGTTATCGATAAGTTGTTACAGTAACGATGATACGCCCTACCAGGGTAAGGCCCAATCAGAGGGCACATTAAAATAAGTTGTAAGCCGGACAGAGAACTTTGCTGTATGTAGGCCAACAATTTTTCGAGAAAAAGATTATTGGTGTGAGAATCCGCAGGGGAGTCAAGGTGGGAAGTCGGACACGACCGACAGGTCTCCGAGTGCTGTTGAGTGTTGGACTCCGTAAAAAAAAAATTGTATTACCGGACAACCGCGGTACATATTTCGGTAGAGACATAAACTCTACTGCATATAAATGGGCTCTTACTCAGCAAATATCTCCGTCGGCAGATTAACTAGTGTAAAAAAGGAGAAAATTCAGTTTAGAAGAATAAAGAAGTGTGATTCTTTTGTGTAAAACTGAGCATTAATGTAGAGCTGTTGGTATTTTCCTGGCCTCCATCTCTCACCGACAATCCTCCGTTACACCTGAGATAAGATCCTTTTGCTCTCCGATAATAAGAACCCCTGAGAACCTAGTCCGGAGCAATCAACCCGAACTGTCCAGCAGTAAGTATGCCTCATCCTTAACATGGAAGGAGTGAACCCTGGAGCAGACTATCACGCTTCATAGTGGCCCACCAAAGTGGTGCTACATAGAGGTGCTACATAGTGGCGCTTCAGAATAACATGACATGATAAAAACCCTAAAATTGTAGTACGTCATATATTTATATATATATATAATATATATATATATATATATTAATATTATTAATATTATTAAATGATATATTTTGTGCATTTTAATTGAAGTAAGTAAAAGCGGATATATATATATTATATATATATATATATATT
This sequence comes from Diploptera punctata, assembly GCA_030220185.1. Lineage (NCBI taxonomy): Eukaryota > Metazoa > Arthropoda > Insecta > Blattodea > Blaberidae > Diploptera > Diploptera punctata. Next base: position 917 of record JASPKZ010000688.1, on the reverse strand, counting down.
ATATAAATTATTCTGTTATTTAACTAGTACACAGTGTGATTACCCGCGTTGCCCGGGAAATATACGCAATTTTTTCATGGCATCAAAAAAAAGTTAAAGATGTAAGAAGAATGAGAAAAAGGATGTAGTTATCCTTAAAAGATGAAAAAAGAATTCCTGTGCGAACTTTTTTCCAGATTATTCAGATCTGTGCATTTGTTATATTTTTCTTTATTTTTGTTTCTTTCTTTCGTCTGTTATTTTCTTTTTATTCTTTTTTCTCTCGTTTTATTGTTTTCTCTTTCTTTTACACGTTTCTTCAGACACAAGTCAGGATGCACACACGCCCATACCAAGGGTAGAGATTAAAAATCCGTTTACGCGCCAGCACCGAACCCCGGGTCGCCGGATGGCATTAGGACTCTACAAACTACGCCACGGCACCGCCAGACTACTTAAGCACGACGCCATTTAAGGATTTAAAAACACACCACAATAAAATGATGATACATTGAAAAGACACTTTATACCTGCGTGACGGTAAGGGGGGTTTATCTTTCAAACGACGCTATAATTCATTTCAGGCTGCAAACATTCCAAAAAAAAACACACAACGTTTTGACATAAATTTTATATAAAATTTATGTGTGACAAGACTGGATCACACACATATGACATGGAAGTTCATCTTGAGAGATACAAAGACGATCTACTGCCGAATTACTGCTATAAGGCCACAGTCATAGACAATTATATTATGACAAGTTTTTTTCTCTCCTTTGACGATTTTGACTGAAAAAAGTACATTATTTGTGGGTAGTAGGCTTTAGAATATGGGAAAATATATATATATATTATATATATATGAGACGTGATTAAGCGAAAGTAAAAATAAAATTCCTTTAAGGGATTTGAACCTAGCGTTACCCTCGTGGTGT